>JBAIAA010000535.1:0-103889 GCA_037893245.1 Crossaster papposus | reverse complement strand
AGAAGAACTCCATGGACATTTCCGGAACCTTTCAGTGATCTTGTAAAATCTAACACTGTGTAAACCAAAAGGCTTGTGTGGCTTGGCAAAATCTTCTGGTGGGTAATGCTATGGTCACAAATCAGAGCAGCAACCGACCGATTTGTAGCCTGCCCGGGCGCCGCTGGAATTAAGGCATCGCCTAACAATTTTATGGTGAAGTCTAGCGGGCTGTAAAGCCCCAGAGATGCCCTGTCGATTTTAGGTCAAAACTACACAAAATTGGGGGAGCTTCTCTGTGCTGCGTCTGGGCAGCAACCGACTGATGAACCACCGATTCCTGGGCGGTTTCCCACCGGCCACCAGCCGATTTTGAACTCGTCGCCCGGTGACCGACCGAGCTCCAAACGGCAACTGGGCGGCAAACCGTTCAACAGCCTTTGATCTAGCGGCTTTGACCTAAATCGCTCGTTGGCGACTGCTCGATTAGGGCGTCGACCGCCCGTTCACCGAGCATATTTTGGGCGGGGAGTGAAAAGTGGGCAGGCGCCGCCAGATTCGTAACTCTGCGCTGAAACTTCTTAAACAACGGAGCGATGCCCTAAAAACCAGCGGTGCCAGGGCGGCCGCCGCTCGCTGACCGGGCGAAATTGGCTAAAAACTTGCCGCCGAGCCGGCTAATTTTGGGGGTTGTGACCATAGCATTAGGGAGGGTAAAGGCCTAATTACACATTCGCGATTTTGACAACTGTATTGCGTGGCAATATCGTAGATTCTCATGGGAGCAAATACACGATGGGTAGCACTTTTTTTTCAGGTGCATGGTCTATGTGACGTTTTGTATTGCACAACCAAATCAATTTGATTTTAAAAGGTTGCACGATAAGTTGCTTGACTTTGTCGCATAGATTTAGACACACTCATTTGTCTGTGTGCACTTTTAAAAATATATATTCAGGGGAAACCCAAGGGCCCAAACTAACTAAGACATTTTATTCAACCATGTGTCAGTGTTATGTGCTAAGTGTGCAGTTTATATGGGTCCAGTTTACTTCAGAATACCGATTGTGTGCAGTTATTTTTGTCTCGTGGTTAAAGGCATTTATCCGATAGTATTTTTCCGAATTGCTATCAAATGCTTACTTGAATTTTCAGATCAGACTAAACATCAAAGAACCTATTAAACACTGAAAATATTCAGAATGGCTTGCTGTATACGTAAAAAGGCAGATGATTTCCAAAGATGTCAGTAGACCAATTTTTGGAATAGTGTTTTACTGATAAAATTGCTTCGTGATCAAAAGGTTGTGCACTGTTTTTTTTCGAAAAGTGTAATATCAGCACAGCTGAAACATTCATGTAGTATCCTGCCCCACTTCTTTGGCTGTGTACAAAGTCTGTGGATAGTCAATTTCAAAGTATTTTCTAACAAAAATGGGAAGAAAAAATCTATGCAATGACTGACCTTTATGGAGATAATGCATGGTGGAAAAAGAATAACCCTAAAAAAAAAAGCTGCAACATACTTTCCAAACATTCTTCTGTGGATTTTAAATAAAAGCGGCACAGTAGCCACACAAAGTCATGTACATGGCAATTGAACGTTTACACTGAATAACAATGAAAAGAATTTCCCGATCTTTGAGAAATGTCGAGTTGGTCAAATTGTTCAGTCAGGCTTCCTGGCAAAATTTTAGTAGACAAATACATTTATTTATTGCTTTACTTAGTCTCTACTTTTCTGGAAATTTAGAAAAATGGGGTTTGTTTGTACATAGGAATAGGTCTTTATAGCACAGCTCAAGTATTTGTATATAATTGGTTTAATGTACGCTCCTATACAGGACTTAAGAAGAATATTTCTGTAAATAACCGAATCATTTCGAAATAAAGACATTGGAAGAAACCATTCTTCAAATTTGTTTTGCGTTTTATTAAAAAGTTATATAATTCATTGGTTGCCTATATGTACAGAAATGTTTAATTCCATTAAAACAACTGCTATTAAAGTTACAATTACGTGATAAATTACAAATAGCAAGAATGTATACCATCTGTTTACAAAATGTTGTTACACACCTCGCATTGTTGCATGCAGTTTCTTTAAACGCATTTGCTAGTACATGTACATGCTTTAAAACAAATTTGTATCGTCAAATTATACCTTATCTACTGGTACAACTACCTCATTCCCGTCAAGTATTTTCTGTACCGACATAGATGTCTTCGTAAACTCGAAATCCTGCATCTGCACCCCGTTTACTTTATTGGTATATTTTGACGCGCAAAGTTTTGTTCGCCCAATCCCCAAGGAACCGCCACCAAAAAAATTGCCAAAAGGCGCACTTTGTCTACTCAATTACCCGACTGTTGATGTCAGGAACCGATTCTATATTAATGGAATCGAGTACCCGTAGCAAACTTCACAAACTACATGCAGCAGTAACTTTTCAGACGATGAAAACAAAAGGTTTCGATTGTCATTTGTTGGGAATTTTCAAAATTATACGAGACTACATAGAAAAAGTAAATTGATGACAAACTTTCAGTTTATAGCAAAGCTCACTGTAAAAAATTATATCATGCTGTGTTAACTCACTGATGTGGCAGTATTATACTGCAGACCTTCAGGAACAAGCTGAAACGGTAGTTCTGGGATTTAAAATATTGGGATTTTATTTCATCAACGGGTACCAGTGTTTTTTTTGGTTTTTTTGTAATCGGGTACCCGGTTCCCAAACTACCCGTAAATGCACATCCCTAGTCTTTTCATGCTTTTCACAAAATGTTGTTACAGACCTCGCATTATTGCGTGCTGTTTCTTTAAACGCATTTGCTAGTACACGCATTTTTTACAATTTGAATTGATTTATTGTTAAGTATAACGATAGGTGAGTAAAATATTTTTAAAATTGTATGAAATGATTGTGTTTTTTACTGAAAAAAATATACAAACATTTGCCAATTATTGGGTTCATTTCAAGTCCACACAGGTTGGTAAACACCGCCAATCGTCTTCCCTTGTTTGTACTTTTCGGATGACCTCCATAGGATTTGTACACAATTTGAAATCCTGAACGTTTTGTCAATCGTGGACGTACCAAATTCTTTTGTCTGACGACCACGATTGGCGGTCAATACATACGCAGCAGAGCAGAGCAAATTATGGCAAAAGCACTATGTACACATGTAGACTTAACTGATTGCCAATAAAAATTGTAACTTCGCAAAGATCAAAATTTGGATACCTCATTTAATTATAAAACATACGTTCATTGAATATGAAGTTTAATGAATATAAATGTTGGTAGTTAAAAAAAAATCACTTGTCTTACATCCCCATAAAAACAAAGTCCAGTTGCAGTACCCACAAAAGCCCAAGCCCTTCGTCATTGTGTGATTTAAACATGATAGTGTGTAAACACCAGGGGTGAGATTGGCCAAAAATGATAAATTTGAAATCCACGAATACCCCAGATCAACATAATAGTTTGTATTTGCCTAAAGGTACCCCCTTGAAATATCCATGTATATCAATTTTTACAGGTAAAACAGCTTTAAGACAAAACCTCAGGTATTCCAGATTGCAGAAGAGATTCCTTATTATTCTGAAATCCTGGAAAAAATCCTGTCCAATCCCACCCCTGAAACACTTAGAAAAGTTGGAGCAAAATACAAAACCAATCTAGGGGGAAATAAAATAAAATTAAAAGCATGAGTCAGGCACCCTCAATCGTTTAGTACCAATGCTGGATTCCTTAACTCGATTCTAGGGCCGAGTTACTCAAACCTAGTGCACTGTATAAACGGTTGGTCATTAGTCTGGTTCCAAGAACAAAAGATCCCGACTGTTTGTGATGAATCTTAGGTCTGCAGGTAGCCGCCAATATCACGCAACCAAAACAGGAGGAATTTCTCCCGTATCCAAAACAGTTTTCCAAATACATTCCATTAACATTCACGATGGTCGAGTGTTTCTAGGAGTATAAACTGTCAAACAACAAAAAGACGATTTTCAGTTTTGCATTTATAAATCAAAGCTTGCACAAGCGAAAAACAACACTGTCAAACAAAATGCCCCTTTTTAGAAAACAATTTTTTTTTTTTTTTAAATGTTGCAGCATACATGTAGATGCGCTGCCTGTAGTGTGTCATGGTCTATTAAATGTTTTCAAGGTAATGGCTAATACCTAACGTCAGGAAATTTCAGACTAGACTAGTTGATTGTCAATTTATCAGCACTAATTTACAAAATTTCTACTGTCCATAGCAAGTTTCCTGACCAAATTCCCCCTTTGACAGCTCAAGCTCCGCTCACGCTATAGCCCTACACCATCAATCAAACCAGAGTTTACGTACTACCAGTGCACTCAGGGCTGCTACCCCAATCAATCCCCCGAGCGCCCAACCCCATGTCGATTCCTCTTTCTCCCCCTGTGTGTAATCGCGTCGGTCGTCCAGTGCGGTCATAATTTCGTCCCGGATGTACTTGGGGTCCAGTCGGCCCAATACCTCGCTGGCGGCTCGCATCCCGGTTTGCACCGCCCCGCTCAGGTAGCCACAGTGATGAGTGGCCGACTCAGTGCCAGCCCAGTGCACCCTGCGGATTGGACAAATGATGGAAAATACATGAAAGACACTTAAAACTAAACCGGTGTAGCGGTTTGCAATATTTTTGTTTAGGAACTGGGTGGTGCGTGAATGTATATTCATGAGAAAGAGCAATGGCAACTCATATACATTAAAAACTTTACTAAAAAAATTATAAAGAACGGCTTCCTCAAGCAACTCGTCAATATAGCATAGTTGGTAAAGAGGAGAGCTATGGATCGAAGGGTCTGTGGTTCGAATCCGACCATCTTTAACGTTTGTCTTTTTCTTTGACAATTTTTTTCTTATGGGTTATTTTAACCATAGAACAAGGTTGAGGGGAAAACCGGGTTAGGGTACAAACATGTAAGTGCCTTGAAAAAAAACCAAGAACCGCTACACTGGTTAGTTTTAAGTGACTTCCTCCACATACGGGTTTACAATTCGGCGGACATCTTAGCCTCGTTCTCAAGTTGCGATGAAAATCGTAACGTCACTCGTGCCAATGCATGGTTGTAATCACTGAATTGAGTATTTTCACCACTCCTTGCAGGTGCTGTGCTTATGGAGATATGTGTAAGTACCGAACAAGAAAATACTAACAAATAATTATTCCACAGGAATTGACACGTGTCTTTTATGGAGCAATGGAATTCTCAACGTAAAGCTCAGCGTGGCCATTATAAATACGGCCACGTACGTTCAAAGGTCAACCTTAGCCAGTTGACTGATTCAAGAATGATTAGGAAAAAAAAAAACTAATAGATTTTAATATTGAAATGATCGAAAAATAAGATTCAATATACATAGTATCAGCCTATGCGAGGACACAAACATTTGATCTTTTCCGATTTGCTGAGGAAATAACATGCAAAATTAATGACAGTGTTTACATTTACTTTGCTCACACGTCACCGCCATTTTGAAACTTTTGATCGAAACTTCAAAACGAGGCTTTTTCTCGCATGTGCACCTTTCGAAGTGTAAACCCGTGTATTATGAAGAGGATTTTGAAATTGAGGCTTGGTCTCAGCTTTATCTCCGACTTCATCATCATTTACAAATTTTGAAGGACTAAGGAAGTGTTATAGGTTTAAAGTTATAGTATACCATTTGTAACTTGTGCATTTTTATCGTTTAAAGCAGCAAAAGTTTCTTAAAATATAAAGAATGGTGCTTGACAACTAACCTGACAAAGTTTTAGCTCTGTGAATGCTGTGTATTCCCAGGGAAATAATATTCTAAGATTTAGATTTTAATTCAAAATTTGAATTGCGATCATGACAATCCGAATTTAGGCGCATTCTCATTCACCCGAATGCAGCTTCGCAAAAGTCACACACTGAATTGACCAATACAGCACCCAAGCACGTACTATCTTTGGAAATGACATCTTTTCATCGTTTTCTTCAAAATGACAGCATGCCCGAAGAAATAATTTCACAGAGATTTTGAAGTCTCATTAATATCTTTACAACAAGCAAGCTTCTCAAGAGTATTATGGTCGGTTACTGTTTGGATAGCTACAGTATACCTTATACACGTATAAAGGTCACAATACTGCAACTTTCAATTACAATGTTAATTTGCAAGATGTTTTACCTGTCAAATGGCGTTCGGAGGCCTCCATAGAAGTAGGTCATTGCCCCAGGGGTCATGATATTAACGGGACAGCCGCCGTTATAAGGCTCCAGTGCCCAGTCCTTTAATAACACAAAAAAGGTCAGTAAACTATTTGAAATGATATTCCAAGACACAGGAAACATAAGGGCACATCACTGTGTGTATGTGTGCACCTATGATACATCCCATCCATTCAAAGACCATCCCATTTTCACTCACAAGTACTCTTTGACCATAGAGCTATATTAAATTACTAGAGCGCTAACTCCTCATTTTCACGCGCGAAGAGACTTTGAATATATCCTGTACGCAGACATTGTGAATTCATGTGCGTGTTGTAGAACAGAATAAAAATAGTACAATAGATAATAAAAATAAATGGATTGAATGTTGACAGTGTACTCTAAATGCAACAAGAGTGCAAGTAGAACAGACGCAAACAATTTACGTGCATCATGCCAGTTAAAAAAAAAAAAGCCACGACAAAATCATCTGCAGCGGATACGTACACGCACGCGGATGATTTGCGCTGTTTGCGCAGATAAAAACAATAAAACACTCATTCGCTGATCGTGCATTTCAGTTTTGGGCGTATCGGCTTCGGTAACGCACTGTATAGAATACAAATGCAGATATTTAAATAGCCCTACAAAAGCCGTACATAGATTTGTGCACAAACATGGATGTGCACAAACATGGATGTGCACAAACATGGATGTGCACAAACATGCATGTGCACAAACATGCATGTGCACAAACATGCATGTGCACAAACATGCATGTGCACAAACATGCATGTGCACAAACATGCATGCGCACAAACATGCATGCGCACAAACAAGCATGCGCACAAACATGCATGCGCACAAACATGCATGCGCACAAACATGCATGCGCACAAACATGCATGCGCACAAACATGCATGCGCACAAACATGCATGCGCACAAACATGCATGCGCCCAGCAGGCATCACTTTGTACATCGATCCAGCGCTCTAGTAATTTAATATGTCTTTGACGTACTTGTTCTGCTTTATGGTCACTCCGCTTCTTTATGGATTTTTTCATCCTAACGGCGCACATGTGTGACCGGTGGAGACTTACATGTATATGGTTGGCTCTTGGTTGTGAATTGCCTGTTTTATAAATTGTCCAGCAATGAGACTCACCTTTTCCCTGTAGTCCAGTGGTTTCTTAGCCTTGGGCCCAAAGAACTCAGCCAGGGCATCCAGTATAGCAGCCTGCCGCACCTCGGGCTTAAATAAAACAACATATCAAATGACTACATCAAATATATCAGAGGGGAGAACTGATTCGGGTCACTGATTTGTTGGAATCAACTCGCACACACACACACACACAGTCGTGAACCACTTCTGACCGAGGATACCCTATTGTGTTTCCTTTATTTCTGTGCTATTACCTAACCCCCATCAACCTAACGTTACCCGAACGACTGAGTGCAAATGTTGACGAAGAAACTATCGTCTAGTGCTTCTTCGTGCCTTTGGTTTCTTTTTGTGTTTCGATCCTCTATCGTAAAACCATGTAAGAGCACACCTACCAGAGCCTCACAACTTAAAGGTAGTTTACACCATTTGCAGATATCGAAAATATTTACTACCGAATTTTTGAGAAATATCTTACTCATTTGAAAGTAAATAATTATTCTAGGCATCCAGCAAAATGATTGCGCTAGATATCCTGTAATTATTCCAAAAAAATTAACTTTATAAAGAAAAATTCAAGATAACATAAGAATAACTGCTCGACGCCGTTTGAAAACAAACGCCGTTTTTCCGTGATTTTCTCGGCATCAATGACTGTAAAGCTTTGAACAGCTCAGTAAAACGGTATTTACTATAAAATACAACCCCCCAAATCTACCCATTCATGATAATTCAAGCAATTACCAATGGTGTATCCTACCTTTAAGGCATTGGTTTTAACTGTCAGATTTTTTTGCATTTAAACACTGGCACATAGTCCGTTTGAAAATATGGATACAAACTGCCAAATGTTTTCTTCTTTCGTAACATTAAAAGGACATGCAAAACCTTTTTAAGGTCTTGATTTAAAAACGACAGTCAGTCCGCAGCGCACGCGTTAATGAGGTCATATCCCGAACTTTATTTGCACGACCGGCGTCGCAAATCAGCCACGAGATTTACGCAAGTAATTGCGAGAGTTCGGCAGCTTTGTTTTAACGAACTACACGTTGCAAACGAAGCAGTTATTCTTCAAGATGGCGTGGTAAGTGGAAAACGAACGTTTTACTGAATCGAATGATATAAAATATGACGAGATTCAGTATGTTTTTGGCAGAAGTTAGGGTATGATTTTAAGGAAAATTTTGGTCGTGTGTTTAGTTTCTGCGCCCTGACTGGACTAACAAATATTGCCAAAAATGAACACTACACATCAATAAAGGAAGCAATGATCTTTCGTTTGATATACAATTTAGCCTGTGGCGACATGTTTCTCATGTATTCTGCGACGATTTCCGTGCGCGCGATTTCAACTTTTTCGGCCATGTCTTTTGGCTTTAACTTACGCAGAGCGTGTGTTTCATTATTCACGCAGGCACATGTACAGTACATGTACATGTAAATTGTTTTGTTTTGTGTGGCTTATTTATATGCTCAAGTTAGGTTTCTGCCTTCATGTCATGCATACAAAATTGATTTGTCTTGTATAAAAACGACTTAGGCTTATGTTTTGTTCAAAATTATAAAACTTGTTTAATAGTTACTGCTAAACTTCATAGTTCCCTTTTCTGTCTTCCAATATGTTTTTTGTACTAGGTAGTACATGTAGGTCATGCCGTCCACCACCATGGCCATGCCCACCGCCATACCCACCGCGGCCATCGCTAGCATGTCGGGAGCCTCTACGTAAGGCCGAAGGAAAAGCTCTTGTCCTCGAAGAGCAACTGCGTATTGTAATGTGCATGAACTACACGTTATCACGTAGCCCTTTTCAATGACGTCATTTTCGACCAATGAGGGCGCAGGAAGACTATGGACTGTCATGGCGGGATGTTCCGTTCGTTACTTTCTTGTAAACGTTAGAATCTTCTGCCCCCTGACTGGACTAAGTTAAAATCAACCCCAAATCGACAGTTTTTTGATAGAATATGAAATTATCTTTAACATCAGTGTGAAATTGGGTTGTGGCCGCACCGCCAGAAAATGGGAAAATCTCGTTGTCAATTTGTTGGTTCGGAAGCTTTTTTTACGTTATAAATTTCACCCTCTAAATGTCATATAATTTTCAATATAATTGTATAATATACAAGAATGTTTTCTTATCCAAAAGAAAATATACATAATATTGACAGTCGGTAAATAAAACATATGTTTCGGACCAAATTCCAGGCGTCGTCGCCAGCTCATTAAGTATTCAAAAACGAGGTCACGCACAAAGTGCCATGCATAAAGCGCACATAAAATGAACGGCTTTTCAGTGCGCTGCGGACTGACTGACGACTCTCATATTGAACATTCATTGAAAAGAGTAGTGAATGTTACCACTAAACTAATTATTCGTTGGGGTAATTAATGAAATCTCAATTTCGATTTTGGCCACACACCCTAAAATGGTGGCAACTTTTGTAATTGTAACTTACGTAAGTAACTTTATGTTACGGTTTGAAGAAAATAAGAATCAATCAAAAGAACTTGTTTGGCATAGAATATATATGAACCAATATCACTTGCATTTTGCATGTTAAGAGTAGGATACACCATTTACAGATATTGAAAATATTTACTACCGAATTTGTAGGAAATATCTTGCTTATTTGAAAGTAAATAATGATTTTAGATGTCCTGTTAATGTTTCCCTAAAATTGAATTTTTATAACAAAACAAAGAGAACAACATAAGGACCACTGCCTGACACCGGTTGAAAAACGAATGCCGTTTTTTTTGCTTTTCTCAGCATCCATATTGTAAACTGTCGGACAGGCCAGTTAAACGATTTATTTACTATAAATTACAACCCCCCAAATCCACCTATTCATGATAAGTCAAGCAATTATAATTGGTGTATTTTACCTTTAAAACAAGGTACTAAACTAATTACCTTAAATTCATTTTTAGACCATAAATTCCACAACTACATTCCATCTGACAGGAACATCCCTCAAATCAAAAATCTTATTGTTCCCTTTAATTTGACACCATGTTTGTAGTTGTGGTGCAAAATACGGTACCCTCTGGAGACGCGAACACAATGGGGACAATGGGAGTGAAAAGGTATCCAAAGGGTAATTTCTTTAGATGAATAGGTCTCCATTAGGAATTTCGCGAATTAGATTGTTGGATTGTACTCAAATTACTCAAAAACTAGGGTTTGAATGTGGGTTAGGGTTAGTGTTTGGGTTAGGGTATAATATAGGGTATATTGGTTCGAAATTTCAACCCAGGAAAATAATTGTGGTTAAAATGGGAGCATTTTGAAAAACGTGCTCGACTTTCTAACCATTTTGTACACGAGAACAAAATCATGTCTCCACAGTGATACAAAAACAGTGATACATGATGCTTGTAGTTTGAAAGACAGTGTAAATTTTCCACTTTTTAGCCACGTCACTTTTTTTACAAATTTTCAGTTTGCGGCGGGATTAAGTGTACATTGACGAGCCCCAGGCGCCAGATTCACATACTTGATCCAAGGTGGGTTCAGACCGGCATCTGTGGGATGCACACCCTGATATTTCCGGCCTTGCTCGTATCGAGCTGGTCGCTGACAGATATTTCAGGCCGTTTACTCGTGACGTGTTTATCCATTATCCTTTTATAATCCCAGAAAAACTTTGCGTGTATTTACAGCATCCGACGCTAACTGGTTAAAAAGGCCGAAGTTGATTGGAGCGGGATGTGAACCAGTGACTTTCAGAACACCATACCAATATTCTACCAAGAGCTATTGAATAGAGAGTTTTGAATTCAATGGTTTAGCTTACTTCAATCTGACTCCATTCTCTACTGTTGCAGTAGAATCCCACCAGCGCTGGACTGCCATTGGAAGTTGTACAGTCAAAAGTCAGCTGCAGCGGGCCAGAGCTGAGACCTTCGATGGTGGACTTACCGCCGGTGCTGATAATTTCGCCCGAAAAACCATCCTCTCTCCAAAAAGCCTAAACAAACAATTTGGGGGATTAATCATTCTTACTGATACTCGCAGCTCGGATGCTAAATTGCAAAGGGCGCAGCTACAACATGGTGTGGTAGATAGCATGTAAAGGCACCTCATGCTGCCGCCATATGACCCATACCCAGAGCTGTAATGACTCGACTGACTAGAGTCACATTTGTTTGCAACTCGACTCAAGTCCCGATGGGTGAATGACTCGACTCGAGTCCCTCATTAGAATGACTCGAGTGAAGGCTATAAGACTCGAGTATCCAAAATTTGAGCAAAACTTTGCAGAAAATATCTGCAATGACTTGTACCGGTACGCTGGTGCAGGTTTATGCTTATGTCACGTTTATGTTTGAGAATAATTTTGTACGTACATACATGTACAAGATATCTATCGGCCGTCTGTTTTCCTTTCTCCATATGAAACAACAAACATACACCGATGTCATTGACTCGCATCTTGTGGTTTCTATAGCATGTGTTTATTTATTGTATAGTGTTCAAATTTAGATAAATACTAAATACTCGACTCGACTACACACTGACTCGGCTCAATCTTCTGGACCCAATGACTTGACTCACTTCTTTAAAATGACTTAAGTCAAGTCACAAAAAAACAGTTAACCGTTGCAACTCTGCCTATACCTCACCACTGAACACAGCTAAAGATCACAAATGTTGATTTAAATGTAGAGGGATGATATCCCTTGTGGCACAGAAAAGAATCCATGCACAACTCTACTCAGATATGGTCAGAGCCAGGAGACGAGTGCTTTATACACTTGCCACCCATGCCACCCTAAAATACTTGTGGCTGAAATAACCGCCAGACTAATTGTCTTGGTAAATATATCTGTCATTCCATCAGACTGGGACACAAAGTGTGATATTTGTTACAATACTGTACATGCCATCTATCAACTCAATTATTTGAACAAATACACCACAAGGGAAACTGACTAGGTAAGTTTGCATGAATTTCAAAGTGAACAAAGAAATTGGCAAGGCGGGACTCGAACCTGCGACCTCCGGATTACAATTTCTTTGTTTACTTTGAAATTGAATATTTATTTGTATTATTGGTCTTGGGTGTTGAACAGATTTGGGCAAGTTATGTACATTTTTGTACTAATCGTTTCCTGAGAAATTTGATATTTCATGACAAAATTTTGGACTTTGGTGTAACAAGGACATCGTGTCTTTTTTTCCTGTTTGTCGTGTTGCAAGATTTATTGTACAAATCCTTTCTGCACCACAAAATGGAACCATGCTTTTATTTTTATAAGGTTAAATTGTACATGTAGATAAAATACAAGGGATATGTTTAAAAATATTTGTCAAAGTAACAAGTGTTTATATTTCAAAGTGAACAACGAAATTAGCAAGGCGGGACTCAAACCTGCAACCTCCTAACATCAGACCGGCGCTCTACCAACTGAGCTACATGTACATCATACCGGTACAAGTATCTTGCCATATGTGACCGGCTCTACAAAAAAGGGTATTAAGTCGCGCTGTGCACTATAATGTACAGTAATGGCCTACTCAACGTGGAGAGGGTAAACATTTCATCAAAATGTGATTTACATTTTTTGCCATTAATGACATCTTTAACACCAATATTTTCAGTTTTCATTCAAAGAAATGTTGATTTTGATGATTAAAGTGGAAAACACGCCCATTTTGTGTGCATCGTTTTGTTGTTTTACAACAGAGCCGGCTTTTTCAAAGCCTGTTTTCTCATTTGTGTAATTTGAACTCCAAGGAAGTAATCAATATGCAAACATGTCATATCTCCAGAACTGGAGTGGCTATCGAGCTCTATTATATACCAACTGAAAGCTTATCCTGTGGGCTTTCCAACCATGTATATAACTAATTTTTACTATTTTGTGACATAATACCCATTTTTGTGGAGTGGGTCACATATGTTGGCGGTCTTCCTTGTGGTTTATTTGTGTATTATAAGATATAAAAAGTCGTTTCCTCATTGAGTGTTCGATCCTCCACAATGTCGCTTTTCAGGTTGTATTGTAAAAATTGGCTGTGATCCCTGGCTACACGACATTCTGGTTTTTATGGCTTCTGACTAGCGCCCTCGAACAAAGATACTGACAGTTTGGGAGACCGCCAACATAGGGCAAGATACATGCAGCTCAGTTGGTGGTCCGGTGGTCTGGTATTCCGGAGGTCGCAGGTTCGAGTTTTGCCTTGGCAATTTCTTTGTTCACTTTGAAATGTATACAAATTTACCTAATCAGTCTCCCTTGCGGTGTATTTGTGTATTAAATGTACATCACTGCTACTGATGCACTTGTATTTCAGGTAAGAGTACTACATGTATATTACATGTTGTACTTAAACATGCATAGCAAAACTATGTAAATATGCAGAAGTACTGAAATTGTCTCACAACAGGTTCTGGGCGCAACAAGGACACTGTGTTCAAACTTGGTGGAATGACCTGGAGATGCCATTTAATAGGAAGGTCACAAAGTTGTCAAAAAAGCAAATCATTATCGTTGAGTCAGTAAAGCACACTCGGCTGTACTTTAGAGTGTAGACCCAGCAAAGTTTGACCATATCTATTGTTGCCGACGACTATAAAGAGTATTCAGTAAATCTAAAAATAACGGCAAAGGACATCTACAAAGTAAAAAAGGAAATGTAAATCTTACTGTTTTATAGGTGACAATAAACTTCAAGAGATGAGCCATGGGCGAGTGGCGGGCTAGGCTGATCCTCTCAAGGGGTAACACAGGTATGTATTCAATGTTGGCTGAAAAATTAACAATTCATGAACTTAAAAAAATAATATATATGAGGGGTTCCTGCGAAATGAGAAGGAACTGGGCAGAGGTTGAAATGAGGGTTTTCAGGTATTAGAAAAGTGGATAAATTCTCTTTACAAACAAACAGCAGTTTGTTCTGAAGGTTCGATAGTCCAAAGGTTCGATAGTCCAAAGGTTCGATAGTCCAAAGGTTCGATAGTCCAAAGGTTCGATAGTCCAAAGGTTCGATAGTCCAAAGGTTCGATAGTCCAAAGGTTCGATAGTCCAAAGGTTCGATAGTCCAAAGGTTCGATAGTCCAAAGGTTCGATAGTCCAAAGGGTTCGATAGTCCAAAGGGTTCGATAGTCCAAAGGGTTCGATAGTCCAAAGGGTTCGATAGTCCAAAGGGTTCGATAGTCCAAAGGGTTCGATAGTCCAAAGGGTTCGATAGTCCAAAGGGTTCGATAGTCCAAAGGGTTCGATAGTCCAAAGGGTTCGATAGTCCAAAGGGTTCGATAGTCCAAAGGGTTCGATAGTCCAAAGGGTTCGATAGTCCAAAGGGTTCGATAGTCCAAAGGGTTCGATAGTCCAAAGGGTTCGATAGTCCAAAGGGTTCGATAGTCCAAAGGGTTCGATAGTCCAAAGGGTTCGATAGTCCAAAGGGTTCGATAGTCCAAAGGGTTCGATAGTCCAAAGGGTTCGATAGTCCAAAGGGTTCGATAGTCCAAAGGGTTCGATAGTCCAAAGGGTTCGATAGTCCAAAGGGTTCGATAGTCCAAAGGGTTCGATAGTCCAAAGGGTTCGATAGTCCAAAGGGTTCGATAGTCCAAAGGGTTCGATAGTCCAAAGGGTTCGATAGTCCAAAGGGTTCGATAGTCCAAAGGGTTCGATAGTCCAAAGGGTTCGATAGTCCAAAGGGTTCGATAGTCCAAAGGGTTCGATAGTCCAAAGGGTTCGATAGTCCAAAGGGTTCGATAGTCCAAAGGGTTCGATAGTCCAAAGGGTTCGATAGTCCAAAGGGTTCGATAGTCCAAAGGGTTCGATAGTCCAAAGGGTTCGATAGTCCAAAGGGTTCGATAGTCCAAAGGGTTCGATAGTCCAAAGGGTTCGATAGTCCAAAGGGTTCGATAGTCCAAAGGGTTCGATAGTCCAAAGGGTTCGATAGTCCAAAGGGTTCGATAGTCCAAAGGGTTCGATAGTCCAAAGGGTTCGATAGTCCAAAGGGTTCGATAGTCCAAAGGGTTCGATAGTCCAAAGGGTTCGATAGTCCAAAGGGTTCGATAGTCCAAAGGGTTCGATAGTCCAAAGGGTTCGATAGTCCAAAGGGTTCGATAGTCCAAAGGGTTCGATAGTCCAAAGGGTTCGATAGTCCAAAGGGTTCGATAGTCCAAAGGGTTCGATAGTCCAAAGGGTTCGATAGTCCAAAGGGTTCGATAGTCCAAAGGGTTCGATAGTCCAAAGGGTTCGATAGTCCAAAGGGTTCGATAGTCCAAAGGGTTCGATAGTCCAAAGGGTTCGATAGTCCAAAGGGTTCGATAGTCCAAAGGGTTCGATAGTCCAAAGGGTTCGATAGTCCAAAGGGTTCGATAGTCCAAAGGGTTCGATAGTCCAAAGGGTTCGATAGTCCAAAGGGTTCGATAGTCCAAAGGGTTCGATAGTCCAAAGGGTTCGATAGTCCAAAGGGTTCGATAGTCCAAAGGGTTCGATAGTCCAAAGGGTTCGATAGTCCAAAGGGTTCGATAGTCCAAAGGGTTCGATAGTCCAAAGGGTTCGATAGTCCAAAGGGTTCGATAGTCCAAAGGGTTCGATAGTCCAAAGGGTTCGATAGTCCAAAGGGTTCGATAGTCCAAAGATTTCGATAGTCCAAAGATTTCGATAGTCCAAAGATTTCGATAGTCCAAAGATTTCGATAGTCCAAAGGGTTCGATAGTCCAAAGGGTTCGATAGTCCAAAGGGTTCGATAGTCCAAAGGGTTCGATAGTCCAAAGGGTTCGATAGTCCAAAGGGTTCGATAGTCCAAAGGGTTCGATAGTCCAAAGGGTTCGATAGTCCAAAGGGTTCGATAGTCCAAAGGGTTCGATAGTCCAAAGGGTTCGATAGTCCAAAGGGTTCGATAGTCCAAAGGGTTCGATAGTCCAAAGGGTTCGATAGTCCAAAGGGTTCGATAGTCCAAAGGGTTCGATAGTCCAAAGGGTTCGATAGTCCAAAGGGTTCGATAGTCCAAAGGGTTCGATAGTCCAAAGGGTTCGATAGTCCAAAGATTTCGATAGTCCAAAGATTTCGATAGTCCAAAGATTTCGATAGTCCAAAGATTTCGATAGTCCAAAGATTTCGATAGTCCAAAGGGTTCGATAGTCCAAAGGGTTCGATAGTCCAAAGGGTTCGATAGTCCAAAGGGTTCGATAGTCCAAAGGGTTCGATAGTCCAAAGGGTTCGATAGTCCAAAGGGTTCGATAGTCCAAAGGGTTCGATAGTCCAAAGGGTTCGATAGTCCTAAGGGTTCGATAGTCCAAAGGGTTCGATAGTCCAAAGGGTTCGATAGTCCAAAGGGTTCGATAGTCCAAAGGGTTCGATAGTCCAAAGGGTTCGATAGTCCAAAGGGTTCGATAGTCCAAAGGGTTCGATAGTCCAAAGGGTTCGATAGTCCAAAGGGTTCGATAGTCCAAAGGGTTCGATAGTCCAAAGGGTTCGATAGTCCAAAGGGTTCGATAGTCCAAAGGGTTCGATAGTCCAAAGGGTTCGATAGTCCAAAGGGTTCGATAGTCCAAAGGGTTCGATAGTCCAAAGGGTTCGATAGTCCAAAGGGTTCGATAGTCCAAAGGGTTCGATAGTCCAAAGGGTTCGATAGTCCAAAGGGTTCGATAGTCCAAAGGGTTCGATAGTCCAAAGGGTTCGATAGTCCAAAGGGTTCGATAGTCCAAAGGGTTCGATAGTCCAAAGGGTTCGATAGTCCAAAGGGTTCGATAGTCCAAAGGGTTCGATAGTCCAAAGGGTTCGATAGTCCAAAGGGTTCGATAGTCCAAAGGGTTCGATAGTCCAAAGGGTTCGATAGTCCAAAGGGTTCGATAGTCCAAAGGGTTCGATAGTCCAAAGGGTTCGATAGTCCAAAGGGTTCGATAGTCCAAAGGGTTCGATAGTCCAAAGGGTTCGATAGTCCAAAGGGTTCGATAGTCCAAAGGGTTCGATAGTCCAAAGGGTTCGATAGTCCAAAGGGTTCGATAGTCCAAAGGGTTCGATAGTCCAAAGGGTTCGATAGTCCAAAGGGTTCGATAGTCCAAAGGGTTCGATAGTCCAAAGGGTTCGATAGTCCAAAGGGTTCGATAGTCCAAAGATTTCGATAGTCCAAAGGGTTCGATAGTCCAAAGGGTTCGATAGTCCAAAGGGTTCGATAGTCCAAAGGGTTCGATAGTCCAAAGGGTTCGATAGTCCAAAGGGTTCGATAGTCCAAAGGGTTCGATAGTCCAAAGGGTTCGATAGTCCAAAGGGTTCGATAGTCCAAAGGGTTCGATAGTCCAAAGGGTTCGATAGTCCAAAGGGTTCGATAGTCCAAAGGGTTCGATAGTCCAAAGGGTTCGATAGTCCAAAGGGTTCGATAGTCCAAAGGGTTCGATAGTCCAAAGGTTCGATGTGGACAGGGTTGTAGCTAGAAATTTTTTAGTGCCGGCTGTTTTCGGGCTGAGAGCCGTGCGGACGTATCGGCTCATTTAGCTGCAAGAACGAGGAGCGCACCCTCTCGCGGGTCAACTGATTAATTTATACGTACGTGTACGTACATGTATGTACGTTACTTACATCGCCGGCTGGCCAGTTGGATGATAGCATGCCCTCTATGATTAAATAAAACAAAACGACGTGACGTCGGATAGTCTGGTCCCCTGACCTAATGAACCAGAAATTTGTCAGAATATTTTGGTCTGAGAACCGGAAAAACCTGCGAGTGTGCATCAGCGATTGCAGCATGCAGCATACAAATGGATATGTACAAAATTGCGATGCGATGCAGCAAAAAATACAAAATCGCGATGTAATTCAGCAAAATTTGTGCCGGCCGGCAAGCTTCATTTTTACCCCGAGTGCCGGCCGGTGATGTTGAATGTCGGCTACCGCCGAGACGAGACAAAAATCACTCAGATGGGACTCGAAACCGCGACCTCTTGCTAAACAAATATTTGTCACATTTAAAATAGCACTAGGAATGGTTTCTTACTGGAGCAATGTAGAGGAGTTGCGACAATCACATAGTGACTGGTGAACTGTTGACCCGCTTCAGTCACCACAGTGACCTTGTCAGCCTCCTGCTGGTCTATGTGATCTACAGGGTGGTCAATTAACACCCGCTTCTGGCCTATCCTGTCTGCTAAGATGGTTGATATTTGCTGGGTACCACCCTAAATACAAGTAAATAGTAAGTACAAAAATAAGTACAAAGTCTTTGCCGGTACACATTGCCCCAAACAGGGCATAGGCAAAAGCACAACAAAACCATCTCTCGTCAGCTTCCCACACTCATTTTTAATGTTTTCTCCATAGCTGTTTTGGAAGATCAGTGTATAGTCTGCCCTGGTGATAGTATGACCCTTTCTAAAGTTTGCCAGAAGAAATAATTTCACAGGGAGTTTAGTGTCATCAATATCTTTACATAAGCTTTTTAACAGTATTTTGGTTGGTTACATATTTTGATAGCTGCAAAAGGTATATTTTTCTTCTTTAACTCCTTGGCCCTTGGGAGCGGCCATGTGACCAACTCCACCAAAATGGGTATTATGTCACAAAACAGTGAAATTGAGTTATGGTTGGAAAGCCCACAGCTTTCATTTGGTATATAATAGAGCTCCATAGCCCTAAGCCCCACCCCCCCCCCCCCCCCATCCCCTTGAGAAAACAGGCTTTGAAAAATCAACATTTCTGTGAATGAACCTGAAACTGTAGGTATTAAAGATGTCATTCATGACACAAAATGTAAATCACATTTTGATGAAATGTTTACCCTCTCAACTTTGAGTAGGCCATTACGTGATAATGCACAGCGCGACTTAATACCCTTTTTTTTTTTAGAGCCGGTCACATATGTCCGAAATGCTGTTGTTAGCTGTGCTACGCTGTAGCACACGGCGTGTGTGATGGGTGTACGCGCGTGGGTCTCTTGTGAATTGCAGCTGCTGGACAAAGGCAGCTGTGCAGACATGTAATCCGGTAAGTAAGGAATTAATACCGGCGTCAAGGAATTAAGGAAGAGCACTTGTTTTATAACATCAACCAAAAAGAAAGGTCAAATTGTTTTCATACATTTAACTCCTTGACACGAAGGAGCGACTAAGAGAGTGGCTATAGAAGCGGCTATGGGAGCAGACCGGGAGCGAAAGCGGCTATGGGAGCGGCTATGGGAGCAGTTACGGGAGCGGGAGCGGCTATGGGAGCAGCTATGGGAGCGGCTATGGGAGCAGTTACGGGAGTGGCTATGAGATCATGCAGCTATGGTTGCGGCACACTCCATCCAGAATGCAGTTGTCAGCTGTGCTACCGTATGCCATAACACACACAACCTATGTGACGGGTGTACGCTCGGGTCCATTGTGTAGTGCAGCTACTGGACAGAGGCTGTAAAAACCTCATGCGTAAAATATGGCAAGTTAGGAAAAAATACCGGCGTCAAGGAATCCCGAGGTGAAGATAAATAGACAGAAAGTGTTTCTCAGAGAGCTTCATCGCATGGTACATGTACCTTGATTCTGAACTCCTGGTTAGCTCCATTCATGGTCTCATTTAGCATTCTAACGTTGCCGGCCGAGCTGACGTAATAATAGAAAAACAAGGCTGACAACATGCGTGGCTGGGCGCCAAAGATCTGGTTGATGGCAGCATCAATGGTGTCCCGAGCCTCTGCAAATTTTCAGGACCAAAAAAAATCTAAACTGTTTAACCACAATATTGGAAGCTGAGGGTCAACAAAATTGAGGTTTTTGAAACGGACAAAGTGCCCTAAAAACCTATTTGTATCCATGACATTCGGTCAAAAAGTAAAAACAAATGATAAATTTATATTTTTCAATGATTTTGTTTAGCAATTTTACCTCTGGCCATGTCTATGGTATGTGTCTTGTCTGTGTAATACCGTCGCACATACGTCGCACATGTATGCTGTGCAATGTTGCGCGCTGTGGTGTCACAGGAAGATAGTGTTTAAAACCAGCCGGTGTTTTATCTTACATGTAGGTTTGAAACCACCCACATGACGGGCTCTTGACTAATAGGAATAGGTAAACTGTAGGTATTTATGAATGCAGGATTAAGACCAGCCATTACAGACTATACCATATTGTAGAACACATCTCCCCCCCCCCCCCCCCCCCCCCCCCAGTTTTGTGTCGGAGTACGTGTATACATACCGGTACCTGTATACAAAACACAAAATCTAAATGGATATTAACAGATAAATATGTCACAAGCAAGGCTGTAAATATCTGTCATCGACCAGCTCGCAGCAAGTGAGGCGGGATAAATCAGGGTGTGGTTCCCATCACAGATGCTGGTCTGAACCCGTCTCGAATCGAGGTTAAAAAAAAACCAATCCCGCACCTAGGCCTGGTCAATGTCAAAATAATCTAAACGTGATCTACATGTACTGGCTAATTTCTGAAATTTAACTCTTGAAGGAAAAACAGAACCTTTCCTGCAATTTCTACAACACGCTTCAACCCTTTTCTGAGCTGAGAGGAAATTTGACGGCAAATTAAGTTCTTTTGGGAGGTTCAGGTCAAAACTTAGTCCGAGTGATGAATTTGTAACTATTACCATGTGTCCACGTAGTCTGGCGTAGGATTGTTCCCAGTGTCATGCTGTCTAAGATATCAGCATCTGGAGCATCCATAGGATTGTGTACAGAAATACTTGCAGCCATTTTGTCCGTCTGTACAAAGGAGTAAACAGTCTGCTAATAAGTATGCATGGAGTTATTTGCTGAGCAAGAACTAGTTTACCAGCCAAAAATTGTGCAAAAAGTATTACTTATTACTGGTACTCGGCCAAGTTTTGCTTAGGCCACATCCGAATGGCCCTAGATGAATTGATGTTACACAATGTTTATTGGCAGTGCATCATGGGAAAAGTAGGGGACACTACTGCCGCAGTTCGTACATGTATACCAAATATACGTACCTGTACACTACAGTAGCACTTTCCATGCTAATTTTTCTGACTATACTGGTATGTGGTTCCCGAGGTAAATCCTTTGCGCATTAATCATCTTCGCAAGTTTTCTGACTCAGGGCAGAAATGGCACATTTTATTTTTGGGGGGTGAAAAACCGATCGTATGTTGGCATTTGGCGTGTAAATAAATAGCGAGCATCGAGAGGTATAATCCCACTAAAAAACGCAATGTCATGTGGTACACACTGGGTGATGTCATCAATACATGTAGGGCTTTATTGCTTGGTTATGGCTAGTCTTGTTTGCAAGACGACCTAATCGCGGTACGCAGCGCACGTAGGCCACTGATGCAGTCACCCTCTAACGTACGCAGACCACGCCATGACCTTCGATAAAATCGTCTTGTACCATAGAGCTACATGTATATTAAATTACTAGAGAGCTGGCTCAATGTACAAAGTGATGCGAGCTGGGCGCATCCATGTTTGTGCACAAACCTATGGAAACCTCAACATTTTGTACAGGTTTTGTACGGCTATTTGCATTTATGCGTTTGTATTCTATACAGTGCGTTACCGAAGCCGATACTCCCAAAATCAAAACACAAGATCAGCAAATGAGCGCCGAACATTGCAAATGCGCGTGCGTATCCACGCGCTGCAGTTGACTTTGCCGTGACTGACATGACCCGCGTAAAGTTGTTTGCGTCTGTTCTACTTGCACGCGCGTTGCATTTAGGTTGTTTTGTATAGTGGCCGCGTACGTAGGTCGCTGTTCGCGAGTTCTTTTTGCACTGTGCATGCTAAACTGTTAAACTGCAGCACGCGGGTGGATTTCAGACAAATAAATGACGATGGCCTTGGCCAAGGCTTGCAGATTTGT
This sequence comes from Crossaster papposus, assembly GCA_037893245.1. Classification (NCBI taxonomy): domain Eukaryota; kingdom Metazoa; phylum Echinodermata; class Asteroidea; order Velatida; family Solasteridae; genus Crossaster; species Crossaster papposus. Next base: position 81,747 of record JBAIAA010000535.1, on the reverse strand, counting down.
GACGTTCGGGCAAGTTTCACATTTCAGACAAGTTTTCACATTTAACCCTCTTATATACCGTGCAGTTACCATAGAGCTGTCAGACCTTTCAAGTTTCCTGGACTAAAGGGTTTTGAAAGGTGAGAAAGCTGTCTGACAAAAGAAACCTATGAAAGATTTTGAAAGGTAAAACAACTCTCTTAACAAACTGGTGTGAGGTTTTGGAAAGTCTGGCCGTTTTCTGATAGACTTCCCAGACCTTTATCATAGGGGCATACCATACCAAATAAAAGTTGAAATGTTTTGAAATGTTTAGCTGTTTTCTGTGAGAGATATTCTATATATCTACCTTTCAAAACATTTCAAAAGGTTTTGAAAGGTCAAACCATGTATGCATAGCAACTGTACTGATATTTGGTTAAGCAATAGCTCCACCTTTCATTTTCTTTCGCAAGGTTTTGGAAGGTCTGGCCAGTTTCTGATAGACTTCCCATACCTTTATCATAGGGTATACCATAGCCCAGTTTTTCTACCTTTCAATTCCTTTCAAAAGGTATTGAAAGGTGTGGTAGTGCAGTAGCAACAAATTATGGAGCGTTTTGAAAGGTTCATACTTTTTTATATCCATTTTGCCCAGTAAGCAGATTTTAAAAGGTTTTAAAAGGTGAAACCATAGGAGGGTTAAACTACATGTAGTTTGGCAAATATGCTTTGTACGGTTGCGACCGGATACTTGGCTACGTTTGGGAATAACATTCTTTTGTTCAAGTCAATGGAAAGTGGCTATAGACGATGTGCCCTCTGACTTCACATGTTTACAATGTACATCTGTATTCAAATGTGCCCGGCAGTGATGCGCCAACATAAATGTTTTACATAAAATTTGCTTAAAGAGTGACATCGCAGGTCAGAATGCCTTTGAATTATGTGACCTCTGATGTAATCTCTCAACCAAATTTATGTAAAACATGATGCGTGCTCATATTGCCGGGCACATTTGAATACAGATGTAAACAGAGGGCACATGGTCTATATAATACAGACACTTGCATCAAATTATGAACCGGAGTTTAGGTCCTAGCGTAAATTTATTTACGCTAGAAAACATACGGCGGTCAGGAATCGCTGCAGATCCAACAACGACAGGAACGACATGGACGGGATGCTGGCCTTGTAGGTCCGGATTCCCTTGTTGCCTAGCAACATCATCTTCTTGCCCGTGGTGTATTGTGGGTACTTCTCCAGGCCCAGCTCGTTCAGCAGCCATATGATGTGATACTGAGAGCTACATGTAAAAGGATGGGTGGGGTAAAGTCAAGATTTTAATATTTTAGCTTTTGCTTTGTGACCAAGATTCTAAATTCGGTACCCTGTGGAGACCCGAGCACAATGGGGACAATGGGAGTGAAAAGGTATCCACATGAAATATTTCAATAGATTATTTGGTCTCCACAGGATATCACAAAATAGATTTTAGTCATAAACTTTATTTTTGTATTCGTCGCAATTTGTTCTTCATGTGTTTACTGATAATGAAATGACAGAAGCTGTGTTAGCATACGCAAAGGTGTGACCGAGGCATGGAGCATAGAATTGGCTGTTAATTAGCAGCGCTATGAAATCGTGCCCTAGAATTAAAACTGCATGCATGTAGTTTCTGTGCACAATGTTATGGGTCATGGATCATTAGAGATGCAATTTTCATGCGATTTGTTGGCAGTTAATTTGGTAGTTAAATAGTTAATAGGTTAGCACATGCAAAAGACTGGACTCAGGACATTTGTCAACCCTCTTATGGTTTTACCTTTTAAAACCTTTCAAAATCTGCTTAACCAGTTCGCGCCGGATGACGTATATAAACGCAAAAATTCCCCCAAATTCAAAACGGATGACGCATAAACACGCCAAGTTCAAGTTCGGAAATGTATGTCAGCAGCGCGCAAGGCCGGAAATGCGTGGGTGTGCTTCCCGGCACTATCAGCCTGAACACGCTTCGGATCGAGTTTCGTTACAAATAATCCCGTCCGTCGGCTCGGCGATGTTAAAATAATCCCGGCGCGAACTGGTTAATGGGCAAAATGGCTATCAATAAGTATGAACCTTTCAAAACGCTCCAGAATTTGTTGCTACTGCACTACTACACCTTTCAAAACCTTTTGAAAGGTATTTTTTTTTCACAAAAATTTGTTTAGAGAGTTGTTTTACCTTTCGAAATCTTTCATAGGTTCCTTTTGTCAGACAGTTTTCTCACCTTTCAAAACCCTTCAGTCCAGAAACTTGAAAGGTATTGTTTTTCTCACACCAGTTTGTTCAGAGAGTTGTTTTACCTTTCAAAATCTTTCATTGGTTCCTTTTGTCAGACAGCTTTCTCACCTTTCAAAACCCTTTAGTCCAGGAAACTTCAGAATGTTTTGAAAGGTTTTGAAAGGTTTTGAAAGGTCTGACAGCTCTATGGTAAATGCACTATATATAGGAGGGTTAATGTACATAGTGCTGTTATATTTTAGTTCTATAAGGCCAAACAAACAAAATACCTTTGTTTCGGGTCACCTGACCGACCCTATTTTTGAAAGCAATAAAATGCGACTCCACAAAATTGTATTGGTTTTTGGATAAAAACAAAAATTACATGTACCATACCAACTTCTGATCATTACTGGTCAAAATCGACGGCTGCCAAACAAATTTATAGCCATTATTTTTCCAAGTAAAAACGGTGATCTAACGTTAGTTTGTATGTGACCAGCTCCACAAAAATGGGTATTATGGGACAATTTTTTTAAATGAGTTACATACTGTACACAGCTGGATTGGTTGCATTATAAGCTTCAATTTGGTATAGGTTTGAACCCTGTAGCATGTTGCATTCTGGAGATACCGATTTTTGCATAATCATATAGTACAAATTAACGGGAGTGCCTTCAGAGATACATGTACAGCCCTTTAAAACACAGCAAGTGCAAAAAGAAAAAGAAAAGAAAAAAAGGTTTGTTTTATAATCTTTATTAATAATATTAATATTTGTGTAAATAAATTATGAAAATATTGATATAAAAGAAGCCAATAAACCAACCCACCCCCCCCCCCCCCAAAAAAAAAAAATTCACGTTGTAGAAATGTTTTCACCCAGTCTCCACATAGAACAGCTCTTTACGTGAAATAGCATATAGTGTTCCTTAATACCCATAATCGTACATGTTCGTACGGTTGCACCCGAATACATATACTTGGCAGTGTGCGCATGTAACATTAGCTCAAAATGACTGCCATATGGACTTCACATGTATTTTGCTTCAGAGAACTTGTGAACATTTTTATAAAACAAAAATGACAATTATTTCAGTGAAAAAAAAGACATTAAGAGAGCTAGTGTGTGAAAAATAATGTCGAAGTTGATGACGATTTTTCAATGATAGCACAAAAGGCCAACCTGACAAACCTTGCTGTACCCGGTACCCTGGTATGGTTGAACTTACAAACTTCTTACGATAAAACTTCTCTCAAAAATGCCAGTTTCTCACACTCATTTACACCTTTAAAAAAAAATTAATACAATAAAATGTCATATTCTTTTTTTAGGCCTATTAATGTCAACTGTTTAGTGCCGTCATGTGAAAAGACTTTGATATCGACCAAACTTGGTGGCAGTAATCTTTGGGTAGAGGAACTTCTAATAATGACCTCAGACATTTAAGGTCAAAGGTCAAATGAAGTCAGTTAACTGTTTAGTGCTGTCATATGAGAAGTCAGACATCAATCACAAACAAACTTTTTTACACTAATCTTTGGGTCGGGTCGGACTTTAGATAGCTCGCAGGATGATTGCAGCATTTGAGGTCAAAGGTCATATAAAAGTCAAATAAGGGCATTGTTGAATTCTGTTTACTTTATGAGGCGTGCCCTCTTAATAACTCATTGTACTGCCAGCAGGCTAGGGGGATCGCGATAGTCGCAGTATTTTTGTTTGTTAATGAACATGATGAATACTTTAAAGATGGAATTTTGCGTTGGGATGATGTACATTGGGTTTTGCCCTTAATCACCGATACGTACATGTACCTGCTGTATTCATATTTCAAAACAACCAGCCAACCACGGCTGCATGGCTCGGAGGTTGAGTGGTAAGCCATTTGCACTAGAAAGCAGCAGGTAGTCGGTCCCGAGTCCCACCGAGTGATTTTTTTCAAATAATTTCCCAGGACAACACTGAGTATACGTACAGTGTTGACAAAAAAGGTCGGTGATGGGAAAAACCCAATATTGAATAATAAATTGATTGTTTTACCTTCCGACCCACTGTCCGCCCAAGTCCCAGACATCCTTCCCATGAGCACCCTCTAGCTCAGTTGTGTATGTCCGACCCCCAACACGGTCTGAACAACGATATTATAAAAGTTCCCTTCAAGTGCTGAATCTATCTATTTCAATACCAATTGTTTAACACTTCAAGGGGTTAGATAGGTTTAAATCTAAAGTATACCATTTGCTGAGCTTTATCCAAAAAGTAAACCAACCGAATTATTCATCAAAAACGTACTTAAAAACTCTGATTTTTGAAGAAAATAATTAACCCTTGCTCTATGAGAGTTTTTTATTGCATACCAGTGGTACATGCCAATGCACTCCAGCTGTACTGTATGCATTAGAGAATTTAAGTGTATAACGTATGATACACCTGTGGGCAATTTTAGGGGCAAGGGTGTTGGAATGTAAACAAGAGCAAGAGTTAAAGAATGCCATTTCCAAAAATGCAATTTAGAGACGTATTTTTTTTATATTTCTGTTAGTAGGGGCTGGGGGGGGGGTGGGGGAAGGCAATTGATAGGTGCACTAGTACCGAGTCGTGTCAAAAGAATCATGTGGTACCAGTCTGACTACTGAAAAGATCTGCCTTTAAAAACAATTTTCAACCAAAAATTTCCTTTAAAAATTGATTTGAGATTTTAAACTTGGCTGTTGAAGTCTGTTGACAGTCAAGTATAAATGATGAACAAAAGTTTAGTCAGAATGCAACAATCTTTCAAATTTTGTCAGCTATGAGCAGGAAAGAGTGTTGCAACCTCAGTGAGGCCACTTTTGTTCCTTCATATATTTATATCATCTCAATAAAAGGCCAATCGGTGCAAAAATGTTAGTATGATCCAGTTGGTTATATTAAATTGATACAGTATTACAAATTTTAAATAAGGGATTAAAAAAATTAATTTGAATTGGCGATTTAAACAAAATAAAAATTGTGATTTAAATTTAGCAACCCTGATTTTACGTGACACTGGAAAAATGTTTAAGACCAGCCAGCCATGTCTTTATCATCAGTACAATACCGGCCACGTGACAAGCTCTAGAACAATGGGAATGGCTAATCTGTTTATGAATTTTTGTTAAATTTGACTTTTCATGACATTATCGCTTTCTGATGGCCAATAGGTCATTGCAGGAATGTAAGAAATTCTCCCTAGCATGTAGCTTTAAAAACAGAGGAAGTCCAATATTATTTGAGCCACATTTATAGGGCTAGTTTAATAGTGAAATACTGGGATGGGACGGCGAGGGGGGGTTACACAGACTCAATTGCACAAACCTTTTGCCTCTAGAACTAGAACCTTGATTCCTGGCTTCTGTTGCTGCAGCCGGTAGGCAGCGGTTAGCCCTGCGATGCCCGCCCCTACAATGATTACATCCCAGTCTGGTGGTGATGTGGCGCCGGAGCTACCGGTAGCTGCCATGTCTGCTGTGCTCTCTTGAATAAATCCAAGACCCTGGGCGCAAATATAAAGCAAACAAACAAACAAACGCAATTATAAAAAAAAAAAATAGAATCAGTACAATCATAGGAGCCACGTGAAAAAGTCAAGTGGAGTCCAGTGGTAGAGAAAATTTGAGATTTCAAAATTCAGGGAGAGTCAAGAATATTTTCAAAGTAATTCCTCACAAAACTGGAAATGCTGATTTTTGCAAGATTTTCGCAATGACAGCGGACTCATAAAAGTTGGTTGTTTGGAGTCAGATCCTGAGTATAACACTTCAGCCAAGGTGTCTGAGATTAGGTCTCTGAAATTTCTCGAAGATTTTGTCACAATTTTATAACATTTTTGTCCATCCATATAACCCTAATCATATCCCAAATCCCCAGGATTTTGCAGGATTGAGGGCATTTGGGTTTTTTCCCACTGGAGGATAATGCAGAGTCCAGGTCATAAGGCCTAAACTACTGCTGGATTGCGGTTACCTGGTATTCAAATGAGGATTTAGGTTATTTGTTATACAGGGATACAATACACGGCACATTTTATCATATGAAAATGACTCAATAACTTGCATTTATTTTAGTTACAGGCATTGAAATTGCAATGAAAACAGGTTAATATTAAGGTTTTTAACTTAAAGGTTCTAAGCAGACCTTCAGAGGAGAATTGCTGTTTAATAATTTAAAATGTGCCTTGGTGTGTAAGTAACAAGACCAGGGGTGATAAAATGGTATAAAATGACATTAATTGGGGTTAATCACCGTAAATGTAATTGGCCCCCTCATTAACATGTTCAAACACTGACAAATGGTGGCGCTGTTCGTGACGAACATTCGGCAACCCCCCAAAAAGAGATGCCATTCACGCGGGTACGCACGCAGCAGATTTTGTTCAGACATGGCGAGTGAAGACGACAGTTCGGGGTAGGGGAGCGCATATTCCACAGAATCGGACGAAATATCCGCAGTATCATCAGGTCCTACATCTGAAGAAGATATTCCACTTGACAATTCCTTTGACAATAACTTGAGTCGACCATCGACTGAATGATTTTGCATCGATACGCGTGGCACACGATGCATGCATGCACGGGCACGCTGGTCGCGACGTCGAAGTCTTCCCAAACATACGTCACAATTATGCAAATTTTACATGTTAATAAGCTACATGTACCATTCTAGGGGCGGGGCCGGTCCCCCAAAGCACTTTATTATTTTTTTTCTCATATTAATTACCCAAAAATAAAACTTTTATAAACTGAAAATCACTCAATTAGTTATAATCTTTCATTTAAACTAATAAAAAACACATTTCTAGGACCCTTTAAGAAACCTACTGGTAGGGGGTACCGGTACAATGTACCGGTACCTTACAGGAAAGCATTACTGCAAGTTTTTATTTTATGCAACTACATTTGTAAGCAGACAAAAAAAGGCTGCCTGAAACAAAATGTCTGTGTTACATTCAGGGCAATGTATTTTTGTGTAAATTATTTATGTTTATCCACAGAGTAAATTTTGTTTAAACAAAAATCAGTCACAAGCCTACCATACTTACCCTTTAATCATTGTACATGTATGGTCCAACATTTGTCCACATACCGGTAGTATGCTTATTTTTCTCATGAAATAAAATGTTAAAATGTTGTACAAAAAGTATGTAACTCTTGGTGTCCACCAAGTTGTGCCACTGTTCTCATGCCAATTCATCGGAAGTGAAAACGCAGTTACACCTGGCACCCATGTACGCAGTACATCATGTGCAATGAACATTACTTTCAAAATATCAGTGCTATAGAGGGTCTCAGAATGCTGGTGAACTACATGTACATGTACACGTTATGTATTCATTTCCTTGTGGCTTGGATTTTGTCTCCATTAGTTACATGTACATATGTATGCAAGTCTTCGCACGTTGCCAACACACGGTTGTCAGGAGACTCCTTTTTACAAACTAATAGCATGTTGGGTGTCAATCTTTTTCGTGTAATGACCAAGATTGGCAGCCATTGGTTATATTAAGTTTAGTACCGGTACCACTGGATTGTTGCGTGTCCACCATCGTGTCCGCGAGTTATGAACAAAAGCAGAAAGTGAAAGAAAGTTTTCTTGCCTCAGTCGCCCACATTTCTTGAAAACTATGATTGTAAAAACTCAATAAAAATAAAGTCGGTTGGTTTTTTTTGTATAAATTTTTTGGGAGATTACAATGGGTTTCTAACGTACATAACTAGGACACTGTGGTGTCCATGTTATCTATGCTTAATGTAGTAAACATCACCTGCTGTATATACTACAATTGATTTAGTGGTGTTTTTTACCTTAACTATATCCCTACCTATAACGTACATGTACGAGTCAGTGCTAGAGAACAGTGCAACACAAAACGAATAGAGGCCGTTGAAAAAAAACCTAAGTCCAAAGTGAGTCTCCCGTTGGTGGCTACGATTGGGGGTGGCTACGATTGGCGCGGCTACGATATAGAGGCAGTCAATGGTGACCGCGTGTTGAGAACGGTGCAACACAAAACGAACAATAGCTGCTTTTAGGGAGGGTACTCCTGAAATGTGTCGATACTTAATGGTATATAGAAACTCGCCTCACTCTAGTCTCCATCACCCTGATAAATCAGGGAGAGTATACTTCGGAAATGTCCTGTATCATGAACGCCGTGAACAGGTCTTCGTCTCGATGCTTGTATCGGTAGAGGAACTCCGCTAGGTATGATACATAGTGGTGTTTTCGCCTACTGTGGGTTGGAAGTCTCGCCTTCATTTGATGCCAATGTCCTTCGATTTTGTTTGTGTAGTTTACAAACTCCTGCGAGTGATTTACTGACTCGTGGCTGTATCCAAGTGATGCAAGACAATCATAGGACTTCCAACAATCTGAATTTATTAGTGTGCCAGGTAGAATCCATTTCCTAATTAAAGGAATTGGAGTGTCTTTATCACGTTTCTCCACACACTGGATGAAGCAGTTCCTAGAATCCTCCTCAATCCCTCCGAGACCCACTGCCCCTCTACACATCATACGTGGGCCTGTTCGAAGTTGTTTAGTTTTTCTAAGTTCTGGGGATGCCAGTTTGACTTAGTTTTGCAAGTTCTAACTTTCTTAGTTTTATTGCCATATTGTATTATGTTTCCTCGGGCACATTCACACTTTATAGTATTGTTCACCTTTTGTTTTGCCTAGGACTCTATCATCGTTTTGATTACAATATCGACAATCGAGGAGACTGTTTCTTCACAAACCACGACCCATTTTGGATGGACAATGTCACTTTGTGCCACTTGCCTTGAATTTGTTGACGGCATTCCCACTTGCAACCATCAAGGCGATCCTCTGTATCCACTACATGTAGTTCCATGGGTGAATTGCAATTACTACAGTCCCGCGATGAGGCGATGAGTTTATTCACTTTACACCACTCTAATGTCACATCTTTGTTTCAAAGAGCTTCACGAAGTAGATCGTCATACATTACGAAATTGTGTTCTCCAGCAGCTCTTTGGTAAGTCGCAGGAAATCGTTCAATTTGTGTGGCCCTATCACGATGCTCTGCAGTTTCTCCGCACTGTACTCCAAAATTACATTTGCGTTTATACATGTATCCAAATATTATTACGTGTGCTATTGCAAGACGCACCCAATTCAAAACCTTTCTTCATGCAATGTGCTCTTCATTAATGTGTAGAATAAATTGAGTTCCCGAATCGTTGAACAATTTGAGTCTTGGGGGGGGGGGAAGTGAGTAAGTTTATGACAAAAGGATGGCTAACACCTTAAAGCCAAAAACGCCCATAACCTTTCGAACACATGGCGGCTACATTAAAGTGCACCCTCCCAGACAACATGTTTTTATCACCTTAATGGCACCATCAACCTACCATAGCTCTCATTACATCAGCTTAATCAAAAGCCTTCCGGAAATTAACATAACAATATCACACAATTGCAGCCTGGGGGGGGGGGGGGGGGGGGGGGGGGGGGGGGGAATAAGTTTGGGTTGTTTGTAAAATGTATTCGTGGCTTGGGAGGATGTTTTTAGAAGGGGAAATAAAGTCCACTGATCTGTTTGTGTTCACGAGCAGTGAACGATGTATTTTTCACTCCACTAAAAATCACAAAATCATCTGAGACAAAAAGAGGTTTTGTACAGTGTACAAAGTATTTTTTCACTTCACTGAAAATCACAAAAGTACAGTCGAACCCCAATAATAAGAGCACTGTTAATACCACACCATGCTTATATTATAACAAGGACAAAAATAGGTCCCGAGTCTTTGTTGTTTCTTGTTTTCAATGACCGATAATACAAGATACCTTTTATTTTAATATTTTGTACTGGAAATGGGTAGAATTATCTGAATGGTGTGTTTTTATTATGAGCATTTAAAAGAAAAACGTGAAAAACGAACGATGACAGAAGAAGAGAAAATACAAATCAGCAGAAAAAGCGAAAAAATGAACGGGTTAATATTTTAGACTGGAAATGAAAAAAAAAAAATGGTACTCCCCATCGGGATTCAAACCCGGGCTCATATCCCTGAAAAAAAAAGACCAAGCGCCTAACCAATAGACTACGGGTCCTGCCCAACTGACAGCGGTAATCTAATATATTTTGTCATGTGAAGTACCGGTACATCATTCGTGCAGTTACCGCAAAAGAAAAAAGAGAAAATGTAATGCACGTTGTAATTTAGTTCCGTTCCTTTTTTATTGTATTGACAGCAAATTTTTGCAAGGCCGGCCGGGCTAGAGTGTGTCGTCTGTGTGTCGTCTGTGTGTCGTCTGTGTGTCGTCTGTGTGTCGTCTGTGTCTGCGTTAGGTCTATTGGTTAGGCGCTTGGTCTTTTTTTTCTCAGGGATATGAGCCCGGGTTTGAATCCCGATGGGGAGTACCATTTTTTTTTTTTTTCATTTCCAGTCTAAAATATTAACCCGTTAATTTTTTCGCTTTTTCTGCTGATTTGTATTTTCTCTTCTTCTGTCATCATTCGTTTTTCACGTTTTCTTTTAAATGCTCATAATAAAAACACACCATTCAGATAATTCTACCCATTTCCAGTACAAAAGATTAAAATAAAAGGTATCTTGTATTATCGGTCATTGAAACAAAGAAACAACAAAGACAACACCGCCGACAACACCGCCGACAACACCGCCGACAACACCGCCGACAACACCGCCGACAACACCGCCGACAACACCGCCGACAACACCGCCGACGGTACCGCCGACGGCACCGCCGACGGCACCGCCGACGGCACCGCCGACGGCACCGCCGACGGCACCGCCGACGGCACCGCCGACGGCACCGCCGACGGCACCGCCGACGGCACCGCCGACGGCACCGCCGACGGCACCGCCGACGGCACCGCCGACGGCACCGCCGACGGCACCGCCGACGGCACCGCCGACGGCACCGCCGACGGCACCGCCGACGGCGTGTCGTCGGCGTGTCGTCTGCGTGTCGTCGGCGTGTCGTCGGCGTGTCGTCTGCGTGTCGTCGGCGTGTCGTCGGCGTGTCGTCGGCGTGTCGTCGGCGTGTCGTCGGCGTGTCGTCGGCGTGTCGTCGGCGTGTCGTCGGCGTGTCGTCGGCGTGTCGTCGGCGTGTCGTCGGCGTGTCGTCTGCGTGTCGTCTGCGTGTCGTCTGCGTGTCGTCTGCGTGTCGTCTGCGTGTCGTCTGCGTGTCGTCTGCGTGTCGTCTGCGTGTCGTCTGCGTGTCGTCTGCGTGTCGTCTGCGTGTCGTCTGCGTGTCGTCTGCGTGTCGTCTGCGTGTCGTCTGCGTGTCGTCTGCGTGTCGTCTGCGTGTCGTCTGCGTGTCGTCTGCGTGTCGTCTGCGTGTCGTCTGCGTGTCGTCTGCGTGTCGTCTGCGTGTCGTCTGCGTGTCGTCTGCGTGTCGTCTGCGTGTCGTCTGCGTGTCGTCTGCGTGTCGTCTGCGTGTCGTCTGCGTGTCGTCTGCGTGTCGTCGGCGTGTCGTCGGCGTGTCGTCGGCGTGTTGTCGGCGTGTTGTCGGCGTGTTGTCGGCGTGTTAGGACTTTTCCGCGGTTCCATCTGGTGTAATTTCTAAATCTGCGTTATAAAGTTTCCCAAAAATTTGTGATAAACGCAAAACAATATGGCGGAACAAGTCTGCGCAGGCGCAGGCGCGGCGTGCAAAGCTCGTCGCACTGAACAACAGCGGCGAGCTGTGCACGCTTGTGCAGACTTGATCCGCCATTATGTTTTGCGTTTATCGCAAATTTTTTGGAAACTTTATAGCGCAGATTTAGAGACAAATTACATCAGACGGAACCTCGGAAAAGTCCTCATTCTTGTGAAATATCGTTGCGCCATAATAAATGAACCTGCATGCCGAGATTGAGACCGAACAATTTCCATGAAATAAATGAAGAAAAAAAACCGGGTTTTTGCACTGATGGACGTATGGCCTATAGCACAGAGTGTACCAGTGCGGGGCCATAGACTAGGGCTACATGTAGTGCAACCTGTATGCGGCTTGGCCATAGGCTAATGCTATCCTAGACTTGTAGACAAGACGTTAATGATTGTCGTGGCTGCTGATAGTCGAGTTGCGGTGCATATAGTCGAGTCGCGGTGCGCGATAGGCTGCTGGCTCCTGACTATACTTCCCCATTAACGACTTGTGAAACCCGAATGCTGTACGTATTCATATATTCGAGCACAAACGCGATATACATTGCGGTTGTCATAGAGACGATCATTGAGACTAGTCCATTTTATCTGAGGGTAGTAATAATTTCAGTTACTGTAAATGTACTGAATGCTTGTACTGGAGAGCAACTGTAAAGTGTGTTTTTGTGTGTTAACTGCTTTATTAGTTTACTGAATAAATAAATAATGTAAACTTATATCTGTTTAAAATGTGTGTGTTGCCTCATAAAAATGAACGATGCCTTCTGTGAATGGTTATTGATCCGTTCCAGTCCTTAAAACCGATGCGTTTAAATATTCATAGATTTAACCAAATTGGCCAATTAGATGCGTCCATACGAAATCGGCTGAATTGACCATAGGCCATTCACAAACCGCTGTCGGGTTGTACAAGTCGTTAAATGAGTTAAATGAGACCGAAGCCGTGCAGCACAGAGAGCAGTAGTCTTACGTCGCCCCTGGCGCGAGGAATTCACGGGGGGGGGGGGGGGGGGGGGGGGGGGGGGGGGGGGGGGGGGGGGGGGGGGGGGTTTGAACGCTAGTATCACCGCGACAAACATTTAACGGCTTGTCCACAAGTCAAATACTAGCCCTGGTTGCGTTGGACGACGTTCTTCATTGCATTACGACTGACGTCATAATGTGACTTTAGGCAACTTATTTACAGAAAATAAATTGCAAATCCACGCTTTTCGACGTAAACATCATGTACGAACTTCCTACGTGCGTGCGCACGTACCCGGCAGCCGCTCCCCGTACGTACGACTAATGAGCCGGCATCGCGCCTCGCATGCACGCGCACGCACGTAGAAAGTTCGTACATGATGTTCACGTCAAAAAGCGTGGATTTGCAATTTATTTTCTGTAAATAAGTTGCCTAAAGACACAATCACTTTTAATAACCCATACGATCTGTAGTTTAAGACAAGGAATACAAAAGCGAGATTTTGACTACCTTCTTTAGGTAAAAATATAAAAAAATGTTGTTGTAAAATGTTTCGCTATGCCTATGGCGGGAAACATTGATTACCCTGGACTCCGTCGCGTTGTACACAACGGAGGAGTCCAACCTGGGGCCAATTTCATAGAGCGGCTAGTAGTGCTAAGCACCAAAATTTGCTTAGCATGACAATTTGTCCTTGGCAAAAACAAGGTTACAGACCAAATTTTCACCTGATCTTTATTGTTCTGGATTGATAATCAGCTGTTCTTTTGCTTAGCATGAAAAACACGTATAATTTTGGCTGGTAACCTGTTTTTATTGAGCAAGACTTTTTTGTGCTAAGCAAATTTGTGTGCTTAGCACTTAGCAGCTCTATGAAATTGGCCCCTGGGCTAAACTACTCAGCTCCCAATCTCCGAGACCGAGGTCACTAGCACTCACCTAATCTTCGACCTGGTCGTTCTCTAAAACGTGGTCAAATAAATATAGAGGTTGTGGATACGGTCTCGGGGAATCACTAGCGCGGCGTCTGTACACAAAATGCAGTAGCACCCAAACTGCTCCCGAAAACAGACCTGACCAAAGCTATCCGCGATTTCCATCCTCGAACTCATCCGCGAACTCATCCTCGAACTCCTGAAATATAAAACACATGCATCAAAAGGAGGTCCAAAAATACGTCGTCTGCGCGCCCTCCTTGGTCAAGGCGAGTTCGTCGTTATCCGTCCGTCGTTTTCCGTCCAGAAATACACGTGCAAAGATACAGCGCGAACAGCGACCTCATACGGCCACTATTTATGCAAATCAACTGAGGCTACTTTTTCGCCTTGGATCATTGGGTTTTTGAAATCTTATGTTTTTCCTATATTTTGCGCCACATTTGTGGCGCATGACCTCGTATGCGAATACAGATAAGTATAGGCGGGGCTAAAATGTGAAGTGTCCAATCACAACGCGGTTGAAACCCGACGTCATCAAATTTGATGCAGCATGACATTTAAGACAAAATGGCAGATATTCAGCGTCGTCTTTCGTCCGAAGATCTGTCGTGTTGTTTGAATTTTGCAGCGCAAATATTATCCCTCGAAGATTTTAGACCCGAGCAGCGAAAGGCCATTAGAATCCTTTCTTCGTGGTCTTTGTGAATTTGCCGACAGGTTATGGGAAATCCGTCATTTTTCAGGCAGCCTGGCGGAGCCCCATTTTGCTCGGAGCTCGCACGTACGTACGTACGGCCAGGTACTCAGCGTCAGTTTTCAGCGTGTTCGGTCAGTTTCTTATCGCCGCATAATCGGCATTAACCGGCATGCTGGTCTGTGCGGTATCGCCACATTGTGGTCCAAGCATGGTCCAACGCTGTGGGGAGGGGGCATGTTTACGGCTGCAGAACCAACCTTCAAAGTGATCGCAATATCGTAATTTAAACAGGGACAAGTGTCTTATATCCCCAATAACTCCTTAGATTATTTTCTTGGCAAAATTCAGCCGGCAAGGCATTTAATTATCAGAGTTCCGCGTTTTACCGAGCCACGGTTTTCAGATCAGCTGGATTAGATGTGTGCGACATAATGTAGGGCCGAGTTCGACACGTTTCAATAGAGTCGCGGCCTTCTCCAGTCACCGCGGTTGAAAACTTAAAACTAAGCAGCTAAACACAACTAGTTTTGACCATAACATTGTCAACATTCAAGAAAATACCCAGCAAAACGAGCGAAAATAACTGCGACCCTCACCAATCAAGCAAGACAGTTCAAATCTTCATGTGTAATTCCTACAAGCCTTCGTACAAATCACTCAACTTTCTCCGATAAAATATGTCAACGATGGCGGTGTTCGTAAACACTTGCGAGCTAGCTATGACCTTTCACCGCTAGCTCAAATTATGCAGTTTCTACGCAACGATCGACCAATAAGAAAACGACTATAAAGGTCAGCTTAATCTATTAGCATAATGAGCACCGCCCCCAAAACCTAATGATCCAAGGCGTTCAAGTAGCCTCAGTTAGTTTGCATATAATAGTGGCCGCGTGAGGTCGTTGTTTGAGCTCAGATTACCGCTGCGCTGTACGTACGTACGGGTAACGATGAACGCCTTGACCAAGGCTATCTGCGCGCGCGATCGCAAGCTGCCCAATCAGTCTTACGATTTTTAAAATTTTAAGACGTCTTTAAACAAGATTCTCCCTCTACTCCCAAAATCTTCAAAGTAGATTTTTTTATTGCAGAATCTGAAAGATCATGCTACAGGGCACACTTAATTTTGGATAAGGCTGAATCGGGCAACTAATAATGTCCATCCTCGACAACTCAAAATCACACTTTTCTCCATAGACATTGTGCACAGAGTTTAAAGACGTCTTTAAAAAAAAGTATCCCTCCCAAAATCTTCAAAGTATATTTTTTTATTGCAGAATCTGAAAGATCATGCTACAGGGCACACTTAATTTTGGATAAGGCTGAATCGGGCCACTAATAATGTCCATCCTCGACAACTCAAAATTACACTTTTCTCCATAGACTTTGTGCACAAAGTTTAAAGACGTCTTTAAAAAAAAGTATCCCTCCCAAAATCTTCAAAGTAGATTTTTTTATTGCAGAATCTGAAAGATCATGCTACAGGGCACACTTAATTTTGGATAAGGCTGAATCGGGCAACTAATAATGTCCATCCTCGACAACTCAAAATTACACTTTTCTCCATAGACATTGTGCACAGAGTTTAAAGACGTCTTTAAAAAAAAGTATCCCTCCCAAAATCTTCAAAGTAGATTTTTTTATTGCAGAATCTGAAAGATCATGCTACAGGGCACACTTAATTTTGGATAAGGCTGAATCGGGCAACTAATAATGTCCATCCTCGACAACTCAAAATTACACTTTTCTCCATAGACTTTGTGCACAAAGTTTAAAGACGTCTTTAAAAAAAAGTATCCCTCCCAAAATCTTCAAAGTAGATTTTTTTATTGCAGAATCTGAAAGATCATGCTACAGGGCACACTTAATTTTGGATAAGGCTGAATCGGGCAACTAATAATGTCCATCCTCGACAACTCAAAATTACACTTTTCTCCATAGACATTGTGCACAGAGTTTAAAGACGTCTTTAAAAAAAAGTATCCCTCCCAAAATCTTCAAAGTAGATTTTTTTATTGCAGAATCTGAAAGATCATGCTACAGGGCACACTTAATTTTGGATAAGGCTGAATCGGGCAACTAATAATGTCCATCCTCGACAACTCAAAATTACACTTTTCTCCATAGACTTTGTGCACAGAGTTTAAAGACGTCTTTAAAAAAAAGTATCCCTCCCAAAATCTTCAAAGTAGATTTTTTTATTGCAGAATCTGAAAGATCATGCTACAGGGCACACTTAATTTTGGATAAGGCTGAATCGGACAACTAATAATGTCCATCCTCGACAACTCAAAATTACACTTTTCTCCATAGACTTTGTGCACAGAGTTTAAAGACGTCTTTAAAAAAAAGTATCCCTCCCAAAATCTTCAAAGTAGATTTTTTTATTGCATGCAGAATCTGAAAGATCATGCTACAGGGCACACTTAATTTTGGATAAGGCTGAATCGGGCAACTAATAATGTCCATCCTCGACAACTCAAAATTACACTTTTCTCCATAGACTTTGTGCACAGAGTTTAAAGACGTCTTTAAAAAAAAGTATCCCTCCCAAAATCTTCAAAGTAGATTTTTTTATTGCAGAATCTGAAAGATCATGCTACAGGGCACACTTAATTTTGGATAAGGCTGAATCGGGCATCAACTAATAATGTCCATCCTCGACAACTCAAAATTACACTTTTCTCCATAGACTTTGTGCACAGAGACGTCTTTAAAAAAAAGTATCCCTCCCAAAATCTTCAAAGTAGATTTTTTTATTGCAGAATCTGAAAGATCATGCTACAGGGCACACTTAATTTTGGATAAGGCTGAATCGGGCAACTAATAATGTCCATCCTCGACAACTCAAAATTACACTTTTCTCCATAGACATTGTGCACAGAGTTTAAAGACGTCTTTAAAAAAAAGTATCCCTCCCAAAATCTTCAAAGTAGATTTTTTTATTGCAGAATCTGAAAGATCATGCTACAGGGCACACTTAATTTTGGATAAGGCTGAATCGGGCAACTAATAATGTCCATCCTCGACAACTCAAAATTACACTTTTCTCCATAGACTTTGTGCACAGAGTTTAAAGACGTCTTTAAAAAAAAGTATCCCTCCCAAAATCTTCAAAGTAGATTTTTTTATTGCAGAATCTGAAAGATCATGCTACAGGGCACACTTAATTTTGGATAAGGCTGAATCGGGCAACTAATAATGTCCATCCTCGACAACTCAAAATTACACTTTTCTCCATAGACTTTGTGCACAGAGTTTAAAGACGTCTTTAAAAAAAAGTATCCCTCCCAAAATCTTCAAAGTAGATTTTTTTATTGCAGAATCTGAAAGATCATGCTACAGGGCACACTTAATTTTGGATAAGGCTGAATCGGGCAACTAATAATGTCCATCCTCGACAACTCAAAATTACACTTTTCTCCATAGACTTTGTGCACAGAGTTTAAAGACGTCTTTAAAAAAAAGTATCCCTCCCAAAATCTTCAAAGTAGATTTTTTTATTGCAGAATCTGAAAGATCATGCTACAGGGCACACTTAATTTTGGATAAGGCTGAATCGGGCATCAACTAATAATGTCCAACCTCGACAACTCAAAATTACACTTTTCTCCATAGACTTTGTGCACAGAGACGTCTTTAAAAAAAAGTATCCCTCCCAAAATCTTCAAAGTAGATTTTTTTATTGCAGAATCTGAAAGATCATGCTACAGGGCACACTTAATTTTGGATAAGGCTGAATCGGGCATGGCAACTAATAATGTCCATCCTCGACAACTCAAAATTACACTTTTCTCCATAGACTTTGTGCACAGAGTTTAAAGACGTCTTTAAAAAAAGGTATCCCTCCCAAAATCTTCAAAGTAGATTTTTTTTATTGCAGAATCTGAAAGATCATGCTACAGGGCACACTTAATTTTGGATAAGGCTGAATCGGGCAACTAATAATGTCCATCCTCGACAACTCAAAATTACACTTTTCTCCATAGACATTGTGCACAGACGTCTTTAAAAAAAAGTATCCCTCCCAAAATCTTCAAAGTAGATTTTTTTATTGCAGAATCTGAAAGATCATGCTACAGGGCACACTTAATTTTGGATAAGGCTGAATCGGGCAACTAATAATGTCCATCCTCGACAACTCAAAATTACACTTTTCTCCATAGACATTGTGCACAGAGTTTAAAGACGTCTTTAAAAAAAAGTACCCCTCCCAAAATCTTCAAAGTAGATTTTTTTATTGCAGAATCTGAAAGATCATGCTACAGGGCACACTTAATTTTGGATAAGGCTGAATCGGGCCACTAATAATGTCCATCCTCGACAACTCAAAATTACACTTTTCTCCATAGACTTTGTGCACAGAGTTTAAAGACGTCTTTAAATAAGGCTGAATCGGGCAACTAATAATGTCCATCCTCGACAACTCAAAATTACACTTTTCTCCATAGACATTGTGCACAGACGTCTTTAAAAAAAAGTATCCCTCCCAAAATCTTCAAAGTAGATTTTTTTATTGCAGAATCTGAAAGATCAGAATCTGAAAGATCCCTCCCAAAATCTTCAAAGTAGATTTTTTTATTGCAGAATCTGAAAGATCATGCTACAGGGCACACTTAATTTTGGATAAGGCTGAATCGGGCCACTAATAATGTCCATCCTCGACAACTCAAAATTACACTTTTCTCCATAGACTTTGTGCACAGAGTTTAAAGACGTCTTTAAATAAGGCTGAATCGGGCAACTAATAATGTCCATCCTCGACAACTCAAAATTACACTTTTCTCCATAGACATTGTGCACAGACGTCTTTAAAAAAAAGTATCCCTCCCAAAATCTTCAAAGTAGATTTTTTTATTGCAGAATCTGAAAGATCATGCTACAGGGCACACTTAATTTTGGATAAGGCTGAATCGGGCAACTAATAATGTCCATCCTCGACAACTCAAAATTACACTTTTCTCCATAGACATTGTGCACAGAGTTTAAAGACGTCTTTAAAAAAAAGTACCCCTCCCAAAATCTTCAAAGTAGATTTTTTTATTGCAGAATCTGAAAGATCATGCTACAGGGCACACTTAATTTTGGATAAGGCTGAATCGGGCAACTAATAATGTCCATCCTCGACAACTCAAAATTACACTTTTCTCCATAGACTTTGTGCACAGAGTTTAAAGACGTCTTTAAAAAAAAGTATCCCTCCCAAAATCTTCAAAGTAGATTTTTTTATTGCAGAATCTGAAAGATCATGCTACAGGGCACACTTAATTTTGGATAAGGCTGAATCGGGCAACTAATAATGTCCATCCTCGACAACTCAAAATTACACTTTTCTCCATAGACTTTGTGCACAGAGTTTAAAGACGTCTTTAAAAATTAGTATCCCTCCCAAAATCTTCAAAGTAGATTTTTTTATTGCAGAATCTGAAAGATCATGCTACAGGGCACACTTAATTTTGGATAAGGCTGAATCGGGCAACTAATAATGTCCATCCTCGACAACTCAAAATTACACCTTTCTCCATAGACTTTGTGCACAGAGTTTAAAGCCGTCTTTAAAAAAAAGTATCCCTCCCAAAATCTTCAAAGTAGATTTTTTTATTGCAGAATCTGAAAGATCATGCTACAGGGCACACTTAATTTTGGATAAGGCTGAATCGGGCATCAACTAATAATGTCCATCCTCGACAACTCAAAATTACACTTTTCTCCATAGACTTTGTGCACAGAGACGTCTTTAAAAAAAAGTATCCCTCCCAAAATCTTCAAAGTAGATTTTTTTATTGCAGAATCTGAAAGATCATGCTACAGGGCACACTTAATTTTGGATAAGGCTGAATCGGGCAACTAATAATGTCCATCCTCGACAACTCAAAATTACACTTTTCTCCATAGACTTTGTGCACAGAGTTTAAAGACGTCTTTAAAAAAAAGTATCCCTCCCAAAATCTTCAAAGTAGATTTTTTTATTGCAGAATCTGAAAGATCATGCTACAGGGCACACTTAATTTTGGATAAGGCTGAATCGGGCAACTAATAATGTCCATCCTCGACAACTCAAAATTACACTTTTCTCCATAGACTTTGTGCACAGAGTTTAAAGACGTCTTTAAAAAAAAGTATCCCTCCCAAAATCTTCAAAGTAGATTTTTTTATTGCAGAATCTGAAAGATCATGCTACAGGGCACACTTAATTTTGGATAAGGCTGAATCGGGCAACTAATAATGTCCATCCTCGACAACTCAAAATTACACTTTTCTCCATAGACTTTGTGCACAGAGTTTAAAGACGTCTTTAAAAAAAAGTATCCCTCCCAAAATCTTCAAAGTAGATTTTTTTATTGCAGAATCTGAAAGATCATGCTACAGGGCACACTTAATTTTGGATAAGGCTGAATCGGGCATCAACTAATAATGTCCATCCTCGACAACTCAAAATTACACTTTTCTCCATAGACTTTGTGCACAGAGACGTCTTTAAAAAAAAGTATCCCTCCCAAAATCTTCAAAGTAGATTTTTTTATTGCAGAATCTGAAAGATCATGCTACAGGGCACACTTAATTTTGGATAAGGCTGAATCGGGCAACTAATAATGTCCATCCTCGACAACTCAAAATTACACTTTTCTCCATAGACTTTGTGCACAGAGTTTAAAGACGTCTTTAAAAAAAAGTATCCCTCCCAAAATCTTCAAAGTAGATTTTTTTATTGCAGAATCTGAAAGATCATGCTACAGGGCACACTTAATTTTGGATAAGGCTGAATCGGGCAACTAATAATGTCCATCCTCGACAACTCAAAATTACACTTTTCTCCATAGACTTTGTGCACAGAGTTTAAAGACGTCTTTAAAAAAAAGTATCCCTCCCAAAATCTTCAAAGTAGATTTTTTTATTGCAGAATCTGAAAGATCATGCTACAGGGCACACTTAATTTTGGATAAGGCTGAATCGGGCAACTAATAATGTCCATCCTCGACAACTCAAAATTACACTTTTCTCCATAGACTTTGTGCACAGAGTTTAAAGACGTCTTTAAAAAAAAGTATCTCTCCCAAAATCTTCAAAGTAGATTTTTTTATTGCAGAATCTGAAAGATCATGCTACAGGGCACACTTAATTTTGGATAAGGCTGAATCGGGCAACTAATAATGTCCATCCTCGACAACTCAAAATTACACTTTTCTCCATAGACTTTGTGCACAGAGTTTAAAGACGTCTTTAAAAAAAAGTATCCCTCCCAAAATCTTCAAAGTAGATTTTTTTATTGCAGAATCTGAAAGATCATGCTACAGGGCACACTTAATTTTGGATAAGGCTGAATCGGGCATCAACTAATAATGTCCATCCTCGACAACTCAAAATTACACTTTTCTCCATAGACTTTGTGCACAGAGACGTCTTTAAAAAAAAGTATCCCTCCCAAAATCTTCAAAGTAGATTTTTTTATTGCAGAATCTGAAAGATCATGCTACAGGGCACACTTAATTTTGGATAAGGCTGAATCGGGCAACTAATAATGTCCATCCTCGACAACTCAAAATTACACTTTTCTCCATAGACTTTGTGCACAGAGTTTAAAGACGTCTTTAAAAAAAAGTATCCCTCCCAAAATCTTCAAAGTAGATTTTTTTATTGCAGAATCTGAAAGATCATGCTACAGGGCACACTTAATTTTGGATAAGGCTGAATCGGGCAACTAATAATGTCCATCCTCGACAACTCAAAATTACACTTTTCTCCATAGACATTGTGCACAGAGTTTAAAGACGTCTTTAAAAAAAAGTATCCCTCCCAAAATCTTCAAAGTAGATTTTTTTATTGCAGAATCTGAAAGATCATGCTACAGGGCACACCTAATTTTGGATAAGGCTGAATCGGGCCACTAATAATGTCCATCCTCGACAACTCAAAATTACACTTTTCTCCATAGACTTTGTGCACAAAGTTTAAAGACGTCTTTAAAAAAAAGTATCCCTCCCAAAATCTTCAAAGTAGATTTTTTTATTGCAGAATCTGAAAGATCATGCTACAGGGCACACTTAATTTTGGATAAGGCTGAATCGGGCATCAACTAATAATGTCCATCCTCGACAACTCAAAATTACACTTTTCTCCATAGACTTTGTGCACAGAGACGTCTTTAAAAAAAAGTATCCCTCCCAAAATCTTCAAAGTAGATTTTTTTATTGCAGAATCTGAAAGATCATGCTACAGGGCACACTTAATTTTGGATAAGGCTGAATCGGGCAACTAATAATGTCCATCCTCGACAACTCAAAATTACACTTTTCTCCATAGACATTGTGCACAGACGTCTTTAAAAAAAAGTATCCCTCCCAAAATCTTCAAAGTAGATTTTTTTATTGCAGAATCTGAAAGATCATGCTACAGGGCACACTTAATTTTGGATAAGGCTGAATCGGGCAACTAATAATGTCCATCCTCGACAACTCAAAATTACACTTTTCTCCATAGACATTGTGCACAGAGTTTAAAGACGTCTTTAAAAAAAAGTATCCCTCCCAAAATCTTCAAAGTAGATTTTTTTATTGCAGAATCTGAAAGATCATGCTACAGGGCACACTTAATTTTGGATAAGGCTGAATCGGGCAACTAATAATGTCCATCCTCGACAACTCAAAATTACACTTTTCTCCATAGCCTTTGTGCACAGAGTTTAAAGACGTCTTTAAAAAAAAGTATCCCTCCCAAAATCTTCAAAGTAGATTTTTTTATTGCAGAATCTGAAAGATCATGCTACAGGGCACACTTAATTTTGGATAAGGCTGAATCGGGCAACTAATAATGTCCATCCTCGACAACTCAAAATTACACTTTTCTCCATAGACTTTGTGCACAGAGTTTAAAGACGTCTTTAAAAAAAAGTATCCCTCCCAAAATCTTCAAAGTAGATTTTTTTATTGCAGAATCTGAAAGATCATGCTACAGGGCACACTTAATTTTGGATAAGGCTGAATCGGGCATCAACTAATAATGTCCATCCTCGACAACTCAAAATTACACTTTTCTCCATAGACTTTGTGCACAGAGACGTCTTTAAAAAAAAGTATCCCTCCCAAAATCTTCAAAGTAGATTTTTTTATTGCAGAATCTGAAAGATCATGCTACAGGGCACACTTAATTTTGGATAAGGCTGAATCGGGCATGGCAACTAATAATGTCCATCCTCGACAACTCAAAATTACACTTTTCTCCATAGACTTTGTGCACAGAGTTTAAAGACGTCTTTAAAAAAAAGTATCCCTCCCAAAATTTTCAAAGTAGATTTTTTTATTGCAGAATCTGAAAGATCATGCTACAGGGCACACTTAATTTTGGATAAGGCTGAATCGGGCAACTAATAATGTCCATCCTCGACAACTCAAAATTACACTTTTCTCCATAGACATTGTGCACAGACGTCTTTAAAAAAAAGTATCCCTCCCAAAATCTTCAAAGTAGATTTTTTTATTGCAGAATCTGAAAGATCATGCTACAGGGCACACTTAATTTTGGATAAGGCTGAATCGGGCAACTAATAATGTCCATCCTCGACAACTCAAAATTACACTTTTCTCCATAGACATTGTGCACAGAGTTTAAAGACGTCTTTAAAAAAAAGTATCCCTCCCAAAATCTTCAAAGTAGATTTTTTTATTGCAGAATCTGAAAGATCATGCTACAGGGCACACTTAATTTTGGATAAGGCTGAATCGGGCAACTAATAATGTCCATCCTCGACAACTCAAAATTACACTTTTCTCCATAGACTTTGTGCACAGAGTTTAAAGACGTCTTTAAAAAAAGTATCCCTCCCAAAATCTTCAAAGTAGATTTTTTTATTGCAGAATCTGAAAGATCATGCTACAGGGCACACTTAATTTTGGATAAGGCTGAATCGGGCAACTAATAATGTCCATCCTCGACAACTCAAAATTACACTTTTCTCCATAGACTTTGTGCACAGAGTTTAAAGACGTCTTTAAAAAAAAAGTATCCCTCCCAAAATCTTCAAAGTAGATTTTTTTATTGCAGAATCTGAAAGATCATGCTACAGGGCACACTTAATTTTGGATAAGGCTGAATCGGGCAACTAATAATGTCCATCCTCGACAACTCCAAATTACACTTTTCTCCATAGACTTTGTGCACAGAGTTTAAAGACGTCTTTAAAAAAAAGTATCCCTCCCAAAATCTTCAAAGTAGATTTTTTTATTGCAGAATCTGAAAGATCATGCTACAGGGCACACTTAATTTTGGATAAGGCTGAATCGGGCATCAACTAATAATGTCCATCCTCGACAACTCAAAATTACACTTTTCTCCATAGACTTTGTGCACAGAGACGTCTTTAAAAAAAAGTATCCCTCCCAAAATCTTCAAAGTAGATTTTTTTATTGCAGAATCTGAAAGATCATGCTACAGGGCACACTTAATTTTGGATAAGGCTGAATCGGGCATGGCAACTAATAATGTCCATCCTCGACAACTCAAAATTACACTTTTCTCCATAGACTTTGTGCACAGAGTTTAAAGACGTCTTTAAAAAAAAGTATCCCTCCCAAAATCTTCAAAGTAGATTTTTTTATTGCAGAATCTGAAAGATCATGCTACAGGGCACACTTAATTTTGGATAAGGCTGAATCGGGCAACTAATAATGTCCATCCTCGACAACTCAAAATTACACTTTTCTCCATAGACATTGTGCACAGAGTTTAAAGACGTCTTTAAAAAAAAGTATCCCTCCCAAAATCTTCAAAGTAGATTTTTTTATTGCAGAATCTGAAAGATCATGCTACAGGGCACACTTAATTTTGGATAAGGCTGAATCGGGCAACTAATAATGTCCATCCTCGACAACTCAAAATTACACTTTTCTCCATAGACATTGTGCACAGAGTTTAAAGACGTCTTTAAAAAAAAGTATCCCTCCCAAAATCTTCAAAGTAGATTTTTTTATTGCAGAATCTGAAAGATCATGCTACAGGGCACACTTAATTTTGGATAAGGGTGAATCGGTCCAATAATAATGTCCATCCTCGACAACTCAAAATTACACTTTTCTCCATAGACTTTGTGCACAAAGTTTGAAGACGTCTTTAAAAAAATTATCCCTCCCAAAATTGTAAAAGTAATATTTTTTATTGCAGATCCTGAAAGATCATGCTACAGGGCACACTTAATTTTGGATATTAAAGCCTAAATCAGTCAACTATAATAATTATTTTCAGCCTCACCAAAATGACATAATTTCCCCATTTATGCTTTAATATTGTGCACGGAGTGTAAAGACGTCTTTAAACCAAATCCCCCTCACGTAAAACAAAAACAAGGGTTGGGGGGGGGGGGGGCGCTTTGGTGCGTGTACTGACGTTAGCGTTTTCACAAAGAGTCGAAGTTGGCGCTTTGGTGCGCATAGGCCTACCGTAATTTCCTGCGGTAAAGCCGCGGCTTATCTGACTTTCTAGACCACAAAAACATCGCCGCGCCTTATCTTTCGGTGCGCCTTATATGATGTCGCTTGATTTCAAAGTGACGGTCTTTGTGTGAAGAATTCTTTGAACGCCGCAATCTTACTCAATAATGCGGTCAACCAATTAGCCCAACTCTCCGGACATTGTGACCGTGTTTCCATTAACAATGCCGCGATGTGTTGATCCCCCTACGACCGTACATTAGCCTCTGTCATGAAATGACGAAAATCAACCGAAGAGGGCGTTTTGAGGAAATTTGTCAATATGGCTTCCGAGCTCGCGCGTAAAACTAACGTAAGTAGCTATACCATGGAGGAAAGACAACAGATAGTTAGTGAATTGCGGGGAAATACTTAATAAAAAATGGCCAATCATAAAACTAGATTTTCTTTCCTGCACTTGAAAAGACCCGCCGTGTATTTATGCTCCTTAGAAAACCGGTTAGGCCCAATTAACATTTAAACAAAACAAAAAATTCAGTGGCACTGAACTGAAGCCATATTTGAATGCCAAACAGTAAACAAATTCTGGGGCCAATTCATACAACTTGATACATCGTCACCGTTTTCACGAAGAGGCAAATTGAGCCTTTCACGGTCTGAACAAACTTTCGAGATAATCGCTTGTAAAGTTTGTCCTTTTTTCGTTTGGCAGTTTGAAACATAAATATCCATAGAATATACAAGATTAAGGTATCATGGGAAAGAAGAGATTTCAATCTTCTTAAATATAGCAAACGTTAAGAAAAATAGGTGATTAGTTTTGCAGAATTAATCAATTAATAGAATTGCCTCTTCGTGAAAACGAAAAAAAAGATACATTAGCAAATTCGCCCGTGGCTGTGAGAGTCAGAATGTATACATTTCCCCATTGCGCCCCCAATTTGTCTCTTCGTGAAAACGCTAAAAGCCACTTCGCGACCAATTCGCCCAATTCGCCTCTTCGTGAAAACGCTAAAGTGACTAAGCGCACCAAAGTGCCCTTCATAAACACGTTGAAGTCAACGCTATTTCGAATTTGCCTCTTCGTGAAAACGCTAAAAGCCACTTCGCGACCAATTCGCCCAATTCGCCTCTTCGTGAAAACGCTAAAGTGACTACGCGCACCAAAGTGCCCTTCATAAACACGTTGAAGTCAACGCTATTTCGAATTTGCCTCTTCGTGAAAACGCAAAAGGGCACTTGAGGACCAATTCGCCCATTAGTTAATTAGGTTAATTGTGATTTTAATGATTTTGTGGATGTATAACTTCACCAGGTTGTAGAAATTGCAATATTTAATCGTTTTCATCAAAAAAAATAATTTCGATAAATAGACGATTTTTCATGAAATTCGCCTCTTCGTGAAAACGGTGACGACATGTACAAGCAATATTATTTTTGTATTTTTAATTATTTTTTGACATCAAATATAAATTTGGGGCTTTACACACAAGCACTTGGTTCACATAATTACTGGACGTTAAACCTCAACATTCCTAATCCTGCAATGTTAATTTAAAAACCAGTTTTAAATACTGTCACATTAAATGTACAGACGCCTGTGAAATCTAGTAATATTTTACCCTTTTATTGACTGAAGCCTGACATTAAAAGAACTTCGTAAATATTAAACTTGAATTTTTCAAGAATTATTCAATTGCGCCACGACCAATTAGGGAGCACTCGGTCGATTGTGTGCACAATTTCTGGACGCCACCGTTTTGGTGTTTTTTTCGGACTAAGCTTACACCTAAATTGTTAACAGAGGATAAATAGCAAGCATTAATAACATTAACATGGTAAAGGTACAATGAATTTGCAGTTTGTCAACAAAGAAGTATGGCAACATTGCATGAGGAAAGTCGGCCCAACATTAACTGTTTATAAACAATGTAAACGTCGAAGTACAGCTATAGCTCTCCCAAAGGTCGAGTTGTCTCAACGGGCGAGTTGTCTCAACGGGCGAGTTGTCTCAACGGTCGACTTGTCTGACATCTGCTAGCTACGCACGTACGTATATAGCGCAGCACGCTTTCACAAACTGACCATTTTTTCAGTCGCTGTTTCTTTCTCTTTCGTAATTTTACGGTTTTGGATGACATTTAGCCTTATGCCTACGATTTATCCTTTCGAAATAACCACAGCCTTTAGAGCTCCGTCGTAAGCCATAAAGTTCTGACATCGACGACACACGTGTTGCTGTTGGTAAGCGCCGCCATTTTGACAATTTTCCTCGCGTTGACCTTTTAGAAAGGTCATGACAGAGGCTAATGTATGTGATTTAGCACTCGGCAGCGTGCGTAGTCTTGTTTGCAAGACGTTTTTCGCGATGCGGGGCGCCCTCTAACGTACGCCGTAGACCACGCGCGAATTACCGCATCGGCGGCCTACACGCGCTGCATATACCGCGATTAAGATCGTCTTGCAAACAAGACTACAGCGTGCGCTGCATGACGCGTACAACAGCGATAAAAAGCTGGCCCGTACTATGTGGCCTTTTTCTAAACGTTTTTTTCGTCTACGTTCCGGCTTCATGCAATTCACCATCCGAACTACACAGCGCGGAGCATTCACAACGACTGGAAAAAAGACTAGGGGGTGTCACAATTAGGGATACCATGCACGCGATCACATGCATGTGATATGTACATGTGCATGCAGTTTATACTGCAGTGATACATGATATGTATCGGCAAACCTCGTGCGATATTGTGACTACTGGTTTGAAGTTTTCATACATTGTTTGCGTGCCAGATAAACTCAAGTACTCAGCAAATTCTTGCTTGGAATAGTGGGATCCTTCTAAGGCAACAAAATGACCCCTTTGTGGCGATGTACCTACACCGGGTGGCGCCTGGTGTTCTTTTGGGTGCGTTCAAGCATGCGCCTTATTCGGCAGTGCGCTTTATCTGTTGACGTTTGAATTTTTTTTGGGTGATTTTAGGGACCTGCGCCTTATCCGCCGTGCGGCTTTACCGTAGGAAATTACGGTACTTGCTTTTAGCGTTTTCACATAGAGGTGAATTTGGGGCGCATGCGTAGCGTGAAAAATATTCACATTTAAAATTTAAGCCACAGGTCAAATTTGCTAATTATTTTTTTCTTTTGTCACGAAAAGGCGCTTCTTGTGCAAAACTAATTAGGCCTACGTGTTTTTTTCAAAATTTGCTACATTTTATGCTGATTAGAATCTGTTCTTTCTCCTGATAACTGAATCTTGCACATTCTATTATGTACGTTTTAAATTGTGAAAAAGGGACCAACGTTTACACGCGTTTTTCTATATTGTTTGTTTAGAACGTGAAAGTTAAAATTCAATTCTTTGTGAAAACGGTAATGGGCACATACGAAATCAAAAAGCACATACATGTACCATAAAAACTAATTTGAGTGTGAACATTTTGAAACATGTTAATTGATGAAAATAAAGGGTTCACCGGTCTCTTGCTGCTTGGTTTTAAAAAAGTGAGTGATCTTTGCGACCTCTTGAATTTGAATGATCTTATTTGGCCAGTGTGTTATTATCGTTCAGACCATGGAGGAAGGAAAACAGACCTTAATAATTCTCAGGGATACAAAAGTCCCCAGGGCATTGGCATGTGAGAGGCACCAGGGATCTCGGAAGTCAGCGGGAACCAGCGACACCGGCACTCCTAGTACCTGGAGAATTGCAGGCAATGACTGACGGTAATAAAATACCATACAAGCTGAACACACTGAAATGCTCAAAAATTAGTATTCTTTTGTGTCTGCAGACGCATGTAACATTTATTACAACAACAAAATACACAGCCGCTACAATATGAATAGAACTATATTACACAACGTCTAGGCAGGATTCCTTTCTCCATCGTCGTGCACATTTACATTTCATTTACATGTTCATTACATTACAAATCATTTTACACTTCTTTGTATAACCAGGACGTTATAAAAGCACTAGGTAATTAAATAAAGTAGCATTAGTCGCACGTGTACAAGTCGTCACCGTCACCACGAAGTACTAATGATAGTGATACGCGCGACCCCTTTCTGGCGTTTTCACTAAGTAACGCAAAGCCCATAGCTAGTACACACGGATAGCGTCACTTCGTGAAAACTCAATACGCGGGGCCATTTCTGGCGTTTTCACGAAGTAGTAACACAAAGCCCATAGCTAATACACACGGATAGCGTCACTTCGTGAAAACCCGTAAACGGCGTATCTGATTTGTGAGTTTTCACGAAGTGACGCTATCCGTGTGTATTAGCTATGGGCTTTGCGTTACTTCGTGAAAACGCCAGAAAGGGGTCGCGCGTATCACGTGACATTAGTGTTACTTGGTGGTGACGGTGACGATATTGCGCATGTGCGGCAATGATCCATTAATAATAATATTATTAAATAATAAATAACATTTATATAGCGCTTAATACAAGTGTTTCTTAGCGCTGAGATTTCCCCGGTCA
Source organism: Crossaster papposus (assembly GCA_037893245.1). Lineage (NCBI taxonomy): Eukaryota > Metazoa > Echinodermata > Asteroidea > Velatida > Solasteridae > Crossaster > Crossaster papposus. Next base: position 51,357 of record JBAIAA010000535.1, on the reverse strand, counting down.
TTGGGCCCATGAAACATTCCAAATACCATCTCAGCTCTCTGGGAGTATACAGCTCGATGCTGCCATTTCGGCGCAAAGCAGCTAAATCAACAACAACAACCATCTCTGCCCTCACTCGTACCCATTTACTCCTGGGTAGAGAGAAGCAATGAGTGACAAAGTGCCTTGCCCAAGGGCACACGAACCATAGTCCCAGGCCGGACTCGAACCCACAACCTGTAGCTTTACCTACAGATTACAAATGTAATGCTCCAGACCGTATCACGAGGCCACGGCACTGTTGCTCAGACTCGTCAATTTCTCAACAGGTAAAGAGCAGTCATATGCAAATTATTAAATGGAAGAATCGGCATAACACTATGCTTAACTGCTGAAATGGAATTAGGCCTAGGCCTACTTCTTTTGAATGTGTAATGCTGGTGCAACGAAGCATTTATTTTCAAATGAAATTGAATGAGCCGGGTATTAAATTGATTAAATGTATGTTTAAAATCGCCAGGAAAAAATATATAAATACGGGTTTTAAATGAACATGTTTTAATGTAAAGCGCCTTGAGCGTCAATTTTTGAGGGATTTAGCGCTATAAGAATTGACTATTTGTTTTAAATATTTATTATTAACAACATTTTACACAAAAATACAAGCATATTATTTACAGACGTATACAAGGATACTTACAGGAAAACAAAACCTTATCATGAGGTATTAAGTCTGTACATTATAGATAGTGTGCTTTTAGGGGTGTTGCATCCTCCCTCAAAAAAATCAAATTGAATTAATAATTTGAGTACTATCTTCCTTCCAAATTCTTTCGAAAAAATTATATATATATATAAAAAAGCACAGATACCCTGTACTTTAACTTTTAAAACAGTATTGTTTAAGGCCAATTCTGATTTACGGGATGGGCGAAAACCCACAAACAAAAAACCTTTTGAGGAAAAAAAAGGGGAAATTCCCATCCGGCTCCACTTAATACAGTGGCAACCAAGTTATAACATCGTCAGCGCAATTGGTGGCATTTCGGAGCTTCGATTAAAATATGCCTCGGGAGTCTAAAGAGTCCACGATGAGTCACAATTTCTCATGAAACTAATGTATTAATTTAGAACTAATTTGACCTATCTTTTAAAATGTTTTTCGCTAGTTTTCTACAGAGAAAGGCCAAACAGGTTGTGATCACTTAAATGAACTGTAAACATTTTGAACGCAGACGTTATGCTAAAAATGTAATTGCATCATCTGTTTGATGCGTACTTGACCGTTGCATAGCAATCTGGTATACCATTTTGTGATTTGAACTGATCACGACTAAGGTGATCAACAACTCTCTTTTTTTTTTATTTGGCCCAATGGTGATTGATTAAAAATGCCCCACAGGCTGTTTGTTTTTATTTAGGAACTAATCCATTGGGCTTTATACACAAACAGTTTCTAGCCGCAAGTTTTGGAAGGGCACTGCAAGTCTTCCTATTTTAAGTTCAACCTTGTTTTCCTTCTGAAACCATATCTTGCTGGGTAAAGCTTGACAGAGATGAAGCAACAAGCCAAATTCTACAAATTCGTTTGCCCACATTTTTCTCTGTCATCCTTATTAACTGCAAAATATAAAAGTAAAGGTACAGACGCGGAAACAGACCCGATGCCTAGGTACTCATAATGTGCCAATCAAACTCGACACCTGTCCATCTCCTAGAGAACCGCCATAAATAAATCGGCCACAGTCCGACAGCTTACGATTTTAGAGAGGTTGGCTCAGGTGTTTCTATAGTTTGTCCCCCAGACCCGCCGCCAAACTCTAGAGACGGCACTCATCCGCTTGATTCACAGCGTAAGCGTTTTCACGAAGAGACGAATTTGGCCAAAATCATTATTTTTTCAAAATTCGTTTTTTTGCCGAAATCGATTAAGTGGATAGCAACGAACATTCTGGCGATGTTATTATTGTCAAAATCAGTCTGAATCATTAAGATTACGAAAATCATACAGGGGGAAATTTCACCCAAATCGAATTTTCAGTTTTCACGAACAGCCAAATTGTATTTTTTTCCCAGCGTAGATAAAAAATAACGTTGCTCTGAGTGCAAAAACAACGCGCGTACAATGATTGTATATACATTTAGGCCGTGTTACGTGACCCAAAAATATGCTCCGAAAAAAAATCAGTGGTACCAGTTTGGGAACAAAAAACAAATTGTGTGATTCTACTCAGTTTGATGTCCTGAATCCGAAAATCAATGTTGTCGGTTGCAGGGAATGGAACATAACCTACTTTTGGGGGTCCAAAATCAGAATTTTGGGCGCAGTCTCTAAATCTGCGCTATCAAAAATGCATTTGCACAAGTACCGTCAGCCTATTTCTCAGTTTTTAATTCTCTTTTGCAGAACAACCCCCAAAGTACTCATGCATTGGAACTAAATGGAAGTGCTAAATAGAAGGCAATCGACTGGTGGTGGCACGATCGGCCAATTGAGGCACGATCAACCGACAACGAATGCAGCGCGATCCGATTCGGGCCTACCTGTACCTCCCCATGATCACAGCAGCGCACGCAATGGACGGTTCGCGCAGATTAGCAGTTCGTGCAGATCAGCAGTTCGCGCCGCGCAGAAAGACTGAATTGCGCCCAACACGAGTTCTAAATGGAAGTATCTGTCCTAAATGTAAAAATGACAGTTGGCTTTTCCAAAAAATTTCATGTAACTTATTTTTGCATTCAATATAGTCTGGTCTAATTGGCACTTCTTTGAACCTATAGTTAGTCATGATTTTCATATGAAGCCTGTAAAAGAGGGTAGATTAATATTTCAGTTTACCAACAATTTTCCAAAAAACTATTTTCGGTTGATATTATGCTATATATGGGATACTTTATTGGCAATTGTACTCCCTACAGGTGGTCGGCAGTAGCAATAATATACATCATGCCAATTCAGGACTATACTATACTGCCTACTGGCATACATAAATTGGAGTCTTGCTGTTAAGTCAGGCAGATTGTTGAAACAAACATGGTAAAAATGATAAAAGCATGGAATTTGTCACACAATCAAAATAGTATGTCTTTAGAATATAAATGTATAGGGCCATCCTACATTTGCCCCTTGAAAAAAATATAACAGGCATTTAAAACAAATTATAAATGGCTACCATTGCATGTTATTCTACTTAGATATTTTTCCTAAAGTCAAAACTACGATGGCCCGAGAGCGGAGAGCCAAATATTTTTCTTATAACACACTCTGAATTTGTGCCAAAATACATGCTTTTATTCTCAAGTAAACAATTCTATCATAATGTTGCAGTTGGAGTAAACTGACCAATACCACAGCTTATACAAAACACCATTGTGTGACTCGCACAAAATAATGAACATTCAGTTTATTTACAGCTACATATAATTGTTCAGATGGGGTCTATTCCTGTGTCATCATCCGGTAAATAAAATTGGTGCTGTCGGTACAGTCAAGTACTGCACTGAAGAGCTGCTCCAATTCCAGATTGAAATTTTCATCCATTGATCCAGAAGATATGCTGTAAAAAATAAATAAAAACAAAAACTGTAATTTGTACATCAAGAAAGATATTCTAATCAGAAGAGAATTTCTGATTGCCATTTAACTTGCCTGTAAAACGCAGTGGCTATCGTTAGTGCCTACGGCAGTTGACGAGCTGATTCCCAGACATACCCAGGCCGACACATTGACAATAATATTTTGATATCGATCTTGGAACCGCACTGGTTGATATTAGCCAGGTTCCAAGAGTAACTTAAGGTCCAGAGTATTGTCATTTTCAGGGAATCAGATAGCTACTACGTTGTTGCCTAAAAATATCAATACAAATCACCAATGGCAAATAAATATCACGATAGTGCTAGAACTATATAACATAAGGCACCATAGTAGGAGTATAAACATCCCCTGCCTGACCCTTCCCCCATACTTTGCAATAAAATGGCATTTCCATCTTTGGTGGTTAACAGTTTTGGGTGGATTCTTCTGTGGTTATGGTAAGTATTGCGAACCACTGTGCTGATGCATTGGTGTTGTTGATGATGCCGTGTGTTCTTTGGCACCTTGCAAAATCGGGAACCGATTTCAAAATAATTAAAATAAAAAAAAGCCTTGCCTAAAATACGACAAATATATTTGTTAATATAATACTACATGTATAGCTACATTCCTTGTTTTTTCTTACTTTCCAAATAATTCCTTTTCGCTGCAGACCGTGGCAACTCCCGTGTGGAAAAAATAATGCGACACACGACGACACAACTCCGACCAGGCATTAGTAATACATGTAGTACAAAATCGGTTGTATTCGCCTTCGCCGCGCTGGTCGCGTCGTGGCATTGATTTTCATACACCAATTTCATGTTATTTACACGTGTCAGTCTTTTTTCATAACTCTCCAGGTACTAAGTTACTTCTTTACACACAAAAATGCGGCTTCTGAAGCTGTGCCATCGGCAGAAGCTTCACGAAGAGACAGATATCGTCAAAACAAGTTTTTAAGTTTTCACGAAGAGACAAATTCGTGCGCTATGGGCAAAAAAGCGACCACCGTAGATTTGGAATTTTCACGAACAGACGAAATATAATTTGTGAATTTTCACGAACAGCCAAATTGTATTTTGTCCCTGTGTAGATAGAAATAACGTTGCTCCGAGTGCAAAAACAACGCGCGTACAATGTATATACATTGTATATACATCCACGAAGAGACAAATTTGGGCAAAACCAGTTTTTAAGTTTTCACGAAGAGACGAATTCGTGCGCTATGGGCAAACAAGCCACCACCGTAGATTTGGAATTTTCACGAACAGACAAATTCATATCTACATTAATTGCTCGTCAATTAAGTTTGTTAGTGTTATGTAATAGGTATATTGTTATAGTGTTAGATCTTAGCTCTCTGTACGTACCAAATATAAGTTAATATGTGCTTTGCAAATAGGCGAAATCTCTTTTTCAAAAAGTGACCAACTTAAAACCTGATTTTCTCAAAACCAATGTGCAACTCCCCATGGCCAAATTCGTCTCTTCGTGAAAACGCTGACGATAGGATGGGGTGTCCATGTCGAAGCTGCAGGCTGGACGCCCCGTGTGTGATGCGATGGCTGTGATGGACTGAGCCTCCTGAGGCTAAGCGCAATTGCCGGTTGCCTGATGCCAGAAGCGGGGGGAGGGGGGCACCCCCCCCCCCCCCCCCCCCCCCCCCCCATCTGTTTTCTTCTCAAGAAAAAAAATAGGGAGAGAAATTATTGATAAGACAGGTTGATTTTACTAAAATTAGAAATCAGCGGGACCTAAAACTGAAACGAGAACTGTGGACGAGACATAAGCCCCTTTTCAAACATGGGAAGGGGGGGGGTGGAGGTGTCAGGCCAATGCCTCGGTCAAAATAATAGTTTGTATTATAGGTAGTATAGGGCCTACACCATAATAATAGTTTGTATTAAAGGTAGTATAGGGCCTACACCATTTGCAGATATCGAAAATATTTACTACCGAATTATTAAGAAATACCTTACTCAATTGAAAGTAAATAATGATTCTAGGCATCCAGCAAAAGGATTGCGCTCGATATCCTGTAATTATTCCCCAAAAAAAAATTATAAAGAAAAATTCGCAATCGACGGACGGCGAGCGCGAAAAAACAAAGATAACATAAGAATAACTGCTCGACCCCGGTTGAAAACAAACGCTGTTTTTCGTGCTTTTCTCGGCATCCATGATTGTAAAACTTCTGAAAAGTCAGAATACAAACCCCCCAAATCTACACATTCATGATAATTCAAGCAATTACCAATGGTGTATACTACCTTTAATACAGAACGCAATTTATTTTTAATTCGGATTGAGACTCAGGAAATTGTAGATCTGGATGTTTGTTCAAAAATGCACACCTTGAATGTGCGGTGTCTTTCAAAAACAATTCAAATTTCGGCAAAGAATTGTCATACATGTACTATTACTTAAAAAAAGGTAATAACATGGTAAGTTAAACATTCAGATTAAAACAGGGCATGATAATTTTGGAAGGACCCCGGAAGTACTGGTCAACAAAAACATTCAGATATGGATAGCACTGCACGGGGATTAGTGCGGTCAATTTACATCAAAATAGGAACCTGAAAGTAAATTCAATATAATTCATGTTAACACTGTCACGAAGGGGAAGTGTCACCCTTTTACATACTAAAAATCTAATGTCCCCCAATGAGTGGAAAAGTGTCGTTCATCTTTTGCGTCTGTATGTTAACCGTTAACAAATTCGTTCACATCACGCATGCGACAGCGCGAAACTAGACTTGTCACAAGCAGACGACCTTTTCTACCAATTTACCTAATACATGTACTGCTACCTTGCCACACAATAATAGTTATTTTCTTGAAAACGGTCAGGATTTCGGATAGTTTTGGCTGTCAAAAATATTAGTCTTTTAAAATAAATCACCCCATGTCTAATAAACCATTTGTTTTAGAATGTTTTTGCAGAAATAGGTCAAATTAAAACAGGGGAAGACATTTATGATGTCCATGAAGTGACCCATTTGAAGTTAAACTTAGGTGTCCATGCACGTAACTTTGAGTCCAATTTTGGAATATATCCGAAATCAAGAAACCTCGTGTGTTTTTTCCCAGATAAATTAACGTTCTTAACGTACACAAAATAACGTTTACGCCAAAAGCCTTAATGAAAAAAAATCGGGCCGGGTTAAAATCTTTCACTGAAAATGTCAATTTTTGAAAAATAATAAACGTATTTCATCTATGACTTGCGCACTGTCGGGTGAAAGTCATCAACTCTGTCAAAAGTGACTAGGACCGTGAATAAAGTTATGTCTTGAAAACATAGAAAACATTAGATTGTTCAGATGTTGTTTGTTTATTTATTTTAAGTTCTTTGACGCTTGAACGTTTTTTATTCTGTTCTAGGTCTTAACGTAAATTGACTGGACTAGATGACCTATTCAGTCTAATATAGAGATCAGTGTTTACAGCGCATTTTGCGTATTATTTTGGACGGTGGTATTTATGGATAGAAATCATTTTATGTTTTGCGGGTCAGATGTAAGGGATTAGAGGCCATTTTTTAAATTTTTTTATCACTACTGGTATTCTCTAGGTGTTTTGTCGCACGAGCAACTCTAGAAAGGATAAGAAACTTTTCTGAAAAGCAACATTAATGATTTGAAGACAATGCAACTAAACAGGTCAAAAGAAATAAGTCCCCCCTGGGAAATGGGCATTTTCTGGAAGACAGTTAGGCTCCTTAACCTGTTACAAAAATGTAAAATGTAGTCTGAAATGTTACACATTTATTGTGCAATAAAGTTTCACCATACAGTTAACCTTCGCCTTGAAATGCTGCCATTTATTGAATGTGATGACCAATAAAGAAATGACACTTTCTTGCATAGGGATTGGACAAATCGAGAAAATCATGTTTTTACAGAATGTTTTAATATTCTTTACTCACTTCAATTAATTTTCAAGTGTACAAATGTAAACATGCATTTAATGTTTTTGTTTTTGTTTTTAATTTCATTACTGAAACGAAAGGACCAACAAAAAAAACTTTCCATTTCTACAAACCTTTATGCTTTAAACAAATTGTTTTGCTTGGGTGACTCTAATTTACTGTACTTCGTAAATTTAGAAAATTTAAAACAAAAACAAAAACATTAAATGCATGTGTACATTTGTACACTTTAGGAAAATTAATTGAAGTGAGGAAAGAAGATAATTTTGTTTTGTAAAACATGATTTTCTCCATTTGTCCAATCCCTATGCAAGAAAGTGTCATTTTTTTATTGGTCATCACATTTAATAAATGGCAGCATTTCAAGGCGAAGGTTAACTGTTGGGTGAAACTTTATTGCACAATAATGTGTAACATTTCAGACTACATTTTAAATTTTTGTAACAGGGAAAGGAGCCTAACTGTTTTCCAGAAAAATGCACATTTCCCAGGGGGGGACTTATTTCTTTTGACCTGTTAATGAACCCTTTATCGTCAGTTTTGTTGCAGTTAACGCGATTGAGAAAAACTGTAATATCTAGCCGTTCAGATGGCGAAGTCGTACTTCTTTTGCTTGGGGATGTTGACAAAAATTGACGGCAATGCACATAATACTGTTGTATTTTTATTCAGTATTGTAAGCTTCAAACAGATTTCGCAAATTAGGATCTATTATACGAGATCTTTTTAGTATTTGAAGCGTGAGGTATATTCTATAAGCCTCCGAATTGTCTTTAATTGTATGATCGTTGAGGCATATCATTTCTGCATAGAGACATGCGAATACTCCACAGCTGGATGCGTCTTTCTGCTGAGGGCACTTTGCTTGTTTAATTGGAACTGATTGGTTGTCACGGAAGACTCCAGGCATTTCACTCCAGTATCTATTCATTTTACCATTGCGAAAAAACCGGAAAAAGGCATTCCCATGTATGATCAGTTTTTGTCGATTGTCCCTGCTGCAACTTAATGAGTCATAGCATGTTATATGGTTGCTGACATTGTCCATCACGTACAGAGTGCATGTTTTCTATTAAGGGGAAAAATATGCAACCACATATTTTTTTGTTGACAAAACATTTCTTGGAAATTATCTTGAATGTTTCTGGTGTTTGCTGATTGTTTACAATTTTTAATGTGTCGCTGCAATGAGCTACTGCAAATTTACTCGGACATTTTCGATTCGCAATTTCACATAATTGACCGATGTAAAAATTAACTGTAACTTCACTTAGCCACCCAGGCTGATACATTGAATATATATTTTTCAGTCGCTTTAAAAGTGCAGATTTTGGGTTGTTGCAGATTGTTGCCAAATGGTGAAATGAAAGAAAATTTTGACTTGGGTCATCTCGCACAGCAACATAGTCTAAATTCTTCTCATTGAAAGATGCCCAAAGAAGACGCACAAATTCTTCATCTTCCGCAGTTACATTAAGGACTGCCTGCTTAACAAACGGTTCTGAATGACACATGCTTTCTGTATTCTCAATTTTATCGTAGAAAAATAAGTAGCCAGATTGTGATGTTTGTTGAACAAAATTGTGTATATTGGATTTTTGCACGTTTTGGTCGTTGAATATTGTAAATGTTTTGTCGTCTGTGTTGTACACAAAAGTTATGTAATGCCCACTGTTTACCGAGCCACCCTCGTGTGAAATTACAGACCGTAGTTGGTATAGTGAGGGAGTGTTGTTGGTGCAATACCTTGTCAAGTTTATCATGATGTTGGGAGTGACCTCTGTTGTTAGTTTTTCTCCTTGTCCTTCGTTAGCTCTAAATCGTAATAATTGCAATACTAATAATGACGGGGAGTTGAGAATACGAGAAGTGATCAGTTTCTTTGGCCGACTTTTCTTACAATAAAGACATTCCGCACCCCCGTTTACCATTTCATCCTCAAAGTAAACCTGCAAGCACTGTTCTATACTGCTTCCCTGAACGGCAATAGACAAGGTACCCATTGTTGAACTTTCAACAACCACACTTTCGTCACAATCAAGGCACATAACGCTTTTAGCAATTTCTATTTCATTTGTCAAACACGAACTTTCTAAAAACGGCACCATAATCTGTGAATAAAATTCTGCTGCATCTTGTTGTTGTTTGCAGTTAATGCCCATTTCAAGTGCACACTGTTCTATTATTTTCTTAACGGCAGCGAAGGAGACTGCATTTTGTTGATTTGATGTTAAACTTTGGAAAATTTGTAGAAGTTGTCGCCAAAGAGAAACGCCACTTCCTTGGAATTTGGTTTCGGTTAATTTGGAAGATGTAATGAAAGGCTTCATTGCTTGTATAGTTGAAATCCACCAGCAAGATACCGCGTTGTTTTGAATGCCTCGTGGGAGGTGTTTTGTTGCTTTGGGATTTTTGGGAATGGGTGTTTTTGTTTTTCGATCTACTTTTGGGTTTTCACACCTCTTTTTAGGGGAAGGTGAAGCACAGGAGTCTTTGTCAGTGTGTTTGATGTCTTGTGTATTTCTAGATCGATTTCGTTTCGGTTTGTCCTTAAATGTTAACTTGATTGCTGGCGGTGTTAGGTAAACACCTTTTTTGGTGGGGGTGCTGGTTCTTAACCTTTTTTTCCATTTTTCTGAAGACAACTTTACAGTTTTAGGAAGTTTTTTTTATATTTTTTTTTTAGCAGAAAGCCTCACAAAATTCTCGTTGCAGTGGGAGCATGTCCCTTTCATACATTTCAACAAAATCAACTAGCTTCCTACATCTGTTATAAATTAGTTTTGATCTTTTTACCTCTTGCATTGATTTTTCGATGATACCTTGAGTTCTATTATTTGTAGTTATATTTTGTAATTTGGACGTCTTTAGCTTGTTGTATAGGTGGGATTGTTTCTGATAAGATATTGAAATGCCATGTCTGCCAGTGTCATGTAGTAGTAACGCCGACCAATTTGCGATACTGGGAAGGGAATACTCAAGTAAATGTGACATAAATTGTTTACCAAAATATGCATTTTTGTTTATTTTGGACGGATCTTTTATTTTCATTTCTATTTGTTTTATTTTTAATATTGTATCATCGACCACCCGTTGAAAATGCTGCTTAAATGGCGACTTGGGTGCTCTTCTTACGTATTCGTCCTGGGACATATTCAAATCATTATCTTTAATGTCATTGTGTGGCGTGCTTTGCTTACAATCAACTTCGGTTTCATCTTCATCATCGTCTTCAAACAAATTCAGTTCGATTTCATCATCTTCGATCATTTCAACTTTACCTTTCAGTTTGTGGTAGTGTTTTTTTACATAATCTGTGGACAATTCAGAGTTAGTTACAACTGTAATCGATTCCACAATGTCGTCAATTTCTTTTAGATTACTAGACTTTAGGAGTAACCCTAACCAGTACATGGAATCACGAAAGTTTGATCGGTAGTATTTTCTGCACATTTTGGCTGCATTTTTCATGAAGTGGCTGGCACAACAGTGAACTATAGTTTTTTGGAAATCACTCTCTTTAGCTTCCCCGGTTACGATCCTATAGCATCTATGGAAATAATCGGACACTGACTCGTTTGTAAAAGCCTTTAGAGAGGCAAGCAACAGCGCCGGGCTGCCATCTATCATCAACATTAAAGGTGGTTTAACCCCGTTATGCCCATAAATCATCTGCTCGGAGTGCAGGAAACATTGGATAAAGAATCCGATTAGAACTGAATTGTGTTCAGTTGTCAGCAGGGAGGCAAGCACAAAGGGGGGAGAACCTATTAGTGGATGCCTGATTACAAGATCATATAATTGGTACTTTTTTGATCCAGAAAAAGTTGAATTATTGCGTATGATTGACCCAGTTGCATCTAAATAAATGATGTCCCTTGACGAAATATTATGATATATTTTTACACTGTCTTGGGAATATAGAATCACATACGGGGGACCTAAAGATACGTGTCTTAGAATTCCTGGAATACGTTTACTTGAATCGTGTTGTTTTGTCATCATCCCAATAAGAGCCTGTATCTCACTTTCCCTAGAATTTGAAAGTTGATTTCCCTCACTACTTATTTGATAAAGTACCCCCTTATTCGGTGCTTCGTCACGACAACCTGACATAAAAACTTCGTCATCCAGAGTTTTCAGATTGTCCAGATGCTCGCGTCTAGATTTTTTGTATTTTAAAACCTTTTTCAGTGCCTCTCGTTTGGTATTTCTGACAAATCTGGCTCGTCTTTCATTTTTTTGATGCTTTACCTTCCCTGTAAATATTACATTCACTTTTAAATTGATTTCACTTTGCATGATTAATTGAAATTTTACGCTACAATCACTAAAACTACAATAGCCATTTGCGCGAAAAGCACATTTGGTGCGTTGTCTGAACGAATTAGAAACGTAATGACGTATAAATTGAAATGAACAGTAAGGGTGTAATTTCTTCAGTCCTTTAGTGAATGCATGTATCCAAGATATCAGAAATGTGTTCTTTGATTGCTGTGATTTTAACTTTTTCCACTCTGACCTATCAACGTGGAACGACGATCTTTTATGTGGTGGTAAATCGACAGTCCAAAATTTACAACACTGATCGGAATATTCTTCATTTTCAACACACATATTTTTTCTCACATCCTCAGGAATTACTTTGTCAATTTCGTATGTTAAACTCCCAGTCCCAGTCTCAGGCATTGATTCATTTTCATGTGTACTGATTGAATTTTCAAAATCAACTTTGCGTGCTCCTATTGACAAATCAACTGCTTCGGAAGGGCAGGGTTCATTTTCTACTTTCAACCTATCATTATCTGACGGTTTGATTGAGGATGTGTTTTCGGGTGATCTGGTTGGGAGTATGGGGGAAAGATTAAAATTTGAATCGACGGTTGATGAATTATTGTCATTGACATGTTGATCAGGAGTATTTAGGTTTGATTGCATCCAACCAGTTACCTTAGATTTGGGATCTAATTGATGTTTTGGTGGACTGAAAAATGTCGATGTACAAGTCCCAGTCTCAGGCATTGATTCATTTTCATGTGTACTGATTGAATTTTCAAAATCAACTTTGCGTGCTCCTATTGACAAATCAACTGCTTCGGAAGGGCAGGGTTCATTTTCTACTGTGAACCTATCATTATCTGGCGGTTTGATTGAGGATGTGTTTTCGGGTGATCTGGTTGGGAGTATGGGGGAAATATTGAAAGTTGGATCGACGGTTGATGAATTATTGTCATTGACATGTTGATCAGGAGTATTTAGGTTTGATTGCATCCAACCAGTTACCTTAGATTTGGGATCTAATTGATGTTTTGGTGGACTGGAAAATGTCGATGTATGCTCCTTGTTTGATGAATTTTGATTAAACAAACTGATCGAAAAAACCCTTTCTCCGTCATTACAACCGTTCCGACCACATAAAAATTGAACTTTGTCTAGATATGACTTGCGTCTTGATTGAGGTTCGAGATCAATACATGGGTAATGATACCACTCGTTGCAGTCATCGCAGGCAATCATACTCCTAGAATCATGATAGGGTTGCCTGCAAATGCAATATAATGTGATGGAAGATGGTTCATTTTGGGAAGGTGGATAGCTCTTGGAATGACCATCAGAAGAAGTGATATTGGGAGAGACGGGTGAACAATTTGGACTATTTTGGGTCTTTACTTTAATATCAGAAAACTTAACACCGTCGATGATGTCAGGGTCTGCGTCACTGACGTCGGGGTCTGCGTCGGTGATGTCGGGGTCTGCATCGGAGATGTCGGGGTCTTTGTCGGTGATGTCGGGGTCTGTGTCAGTGATGTTGGGGTCTGCGTCAGTGATGTCGGGATCTGCGTCACTGACGTCGGGATCTGCGTCGGTGATGTCGGGGTCTGCGTCACTGACGTCGGGGTCTGCGTCGGTGATGTCGGGGTCTGCATCGGAGATGTCGGGGTCTTTGTCGGTGATGTCGGGGTCTGTGTCAGTGATGTTGGGGTCTGCGTCAGTGATGTCGGGATCTGCGTCACTGACGTCGGGATCTGCGTCGGTGATGTCGGGGTCTGCATCGGTGATGTCGGGGTCTGTGTCACTGACGTCAGGGTCTGCGTCGGTGATGTCGGGGTCTGCGTCACTGACGTCGGGATCTGCGTCGGTGATGTCGGGGTCTGCATCGGTGATGTCGGGGTCTGTGTCACTGACGTCAGGGTCTGCGTCGGTGATGTCGGGGTCTGCGTCACTGACGTCGGGGTCTGCGTCGGTGATGGCGGGGTCTGCATCGGAGATGTCGGGGTCTGCATCGGAGATGTCGGGGTCTGCGTCGGTGATGTCGGGGTTTGCGTCAGTGATGTCGGGGTCTGTGTCAGTGATGTCGGGATCTGCGTCACTGACGTCGGGATCTGCGTCGGTGATGTCGGGGTCTGTGTCACTGACGTCAGGGTCTGCGTCGGTGATGTCGGGGTCTGCGTCACTGACGTCGGGGGCTGCGTCGGTGATGTCGGGGTCTGCATCGGAGATGTCGGGTTCTGCGTCGGTGATGTCGGGGTCTGTGTCAGTGATGTTGGGGTCTGCGTCAGTGATGTCGGGATCTGCGTCACTGACGTCGGGATCTGCGTCGGTGATGTCGGGGTCTGCATCGGTGATGTCGGGGTCTGTGTCACTGACGTCAGGGTCTGCGTCGGTGATGTCGGGGTCTGCGTCACTGACGTCGGGATCTGCGTCGGTGATGTCGGGGTCTGCATCGGTGATGTCGGGGTCTGCATCGGTAATGTCGGGGTCTGCGTCACTGACGTCGGGTTCTGCGTCAGTGATGTCGGGGTCTGCGTCAGTGATGTCTGGGTCTGCGTCACTGACGTCGGGTTCTGCGTCAGTGATGTCGGGGTCTGCGTCAGTGATGTCTGGGTCTGCGTCACTGACGTCGGGTTCTGCGTCAGTGATGTCGGGGTCTGCGTCGGTGATGAGAGGGTTTGGGGAACCAACTAAACCAGATCGGATTATGTCCCGTACTTTTTCCCTTATGCCTAAATAATTATATCTCCACATCGTTTTAACAAATTTTGCAGAATTTCGTTTTCGGAAAAACTGAATTTGTTTCCGCAAACTTACCACAGTATTGATTGAAATGTGGATATTTCTGTCTTGCCCGGGGAATTCTTCCAGTACGTCTGCCAGAACTCGGGCGATGCGGTCCACCTTTTTGTTGCCAGTTACCTTCTTTCGTCCGCCGCCCACCTCTTCCTTCTCACTAAGCAACTCCTACGCAGATAATCAGAAAAGAAATCAAAGCAAAAACTTTTGAAACTGACCAGGGGTCAATTTCATAAAACATGTAAGCACAACAATTTGCTTAACATGAAAAGGCTTCCTTGGCAAACAAAATAGGTGACAAAGCAAATTTCCAGGTGATGATTATTGTTTGTGACTGGTATTCAACCAGTTTTGCTTAGCATAAAAAGCTCGTGAAGTTTTGGCTGGTAGACTCTTTGTGCTTAGCACATTTGTTTTTATGAAATTGGCCCTAGAACCCATACTTACCGCATTTTAACGTTGAACGTCAACGTTAGTGATTCATAAATTCCGAAAAAAGGTTTGAAAATCGTAACACCTTTTATACATAACCCCAAATGAAAGACACATTATACATACCGTCTTCACACTATGGTTAGCAACAAAGTGATCCAGAAATTCATCCTCGTCTATCATCACCTGACCACACAGGAAACACTCAACTTCCGTGTCCCAAGCATCTACGAGGGTGTTCTTAGGTGATGTCAAAGTTGTCTTCGGTTTGTCTTTCGTTGTCGTCTATAGTAATTTAATTATATACAAAATTCATATTAACGAAATATTTCACCAATCAATTTTAAAGTATTGTGTTGCTGCAAGATTCATGCAGTTAATTGAACATATTTATATTGTTTGACTGTGTAGCGGTGCCCATTCAGTGTAATTTACTGATTACAGTAAAAACATGCAGACAACGTGAACAAATTGTAGTTTCAGTGGGAGAAAAAAACCGAAGAACATTCATGGGAAAACACACCAAATCATGCAGGGACTACAAACCGAAACTATATTGTTAACAAAGAACCGCTGCGCCAACCAGACTCGCCACAAGAAGAGTCTGGTCTAAATGATGGTTTTTGATTCATGGTGTGTGTGGGTTTTTTTCTTCTGAATTTGACTGTAAACCCCGCCCACCTAATAGCAACTACAAGGCGACGCAATTAATACAGTCAAGCTGGCGCACGTGTAGGCTAGACCTAGCGCACGTATTATGCGGTATAATGGCGACGACGAAAAGACTGCAACTTCTCATGCTTTTAGAGGGACAAAATTATATGTAGCAAGTGGTAAAAGTTAAGGGTGAAATTTTTTTTAGAGAGTGTATAGGTATAGGGGAACTAAGGGGGAGTCCCTCGGTTCCATATCTTGCTGAGTAAAATCTGGTAGGGTACGTAATGACGAAACTATATGTTTTCGTAATTTGATAGAACGTTCACATTTTGTAAATTGAAAGGAAAAATAATATTATTCTAAAAGTTTGTAGGCCCTATCTACCTTATTAAAAAGAACAGTGTCAAAACGAAAATTTTCAAAAAACTACTGGCTTTACACATTGAAGCTCCTATTCGATAGTCCCGGAAGTCAACTTTCACGGTGTATTAACATACCTCGTGCTTGTACATTGATGCCTTAGCATTTGGAAGGGCATAGGTAACACTCCCCTTGCAGCTAGCATCCGGGCCAGTCATGACTGCCTTGTTGCTGCAGCATCTTGCAAAGAAACCGCATTGAAAACAATAATTCATAACTTACTATAATTTGATTTCGTAAAACCGTAAATAGTATTTTTTTTAACTTTATTTCATACGTTTGCGTCTAAATAGCATATTTCCGAAGTTTGGCTGAGTTAGGGTTAGTTTATAGGGTATATAAAATTAATTAATTTGTGCACAACTCTATGGGATTTTCACCTAACGGTCGATCTAGCGGAGTATATACATAATTATTATATATAAAGTGAAAATAACATTATACTCAGTGCTCAATAGATAACAAAACTGAGCTTTTGGTGATGCGGATGCAACTTCTTTAGAGGGAATTGAGGCTTGTTGTGATGTCCCGCAGAAAGCACAAACGCTGCGTATCCGACGAAGCCATTAAAAATAACGCAGATGTACGTCCATGGTGGAGTGTGATGCATCGATGGCACGCTGAAGTGTTGGGCGACAGCACAGGGACCAATTTCACGGAGCTGCTAAGCACAAACATTTGCTTGGCATGAACATTTGTCCTTGGCGAAAGCAAAGTTACAGACCAAATTTTCACGTGATCTTTATTGTTTTTGATTGATAATCAGCTGTTTTGGGGCTTAGCATAAAAAACACGTAGAATTGTTGCTGGTAATCTGTTTTTAATGAGCAAAACTATTTTGTGTTATAGCAAATTTTGTGCTTAGCAGCTCCGTGAAATTGTCCCAAGGTTGTTTCAGCCTAACTCTTGGGAGATACTCCGGAAAACGGTCGGCAAGTCGGCGCTTGGTAACTCCAATGTAGAGCATGCCACTGCGAGTACACAGTAGACAAGATTAATAGTGCATTTTAGGTGGCCGTAGATACCAAGCGCCGACTATAGTTGACCGTTTTACGGAGCATCTCCGAAGCGTTCAGCTGAAACAACCTGGCCGTTGTCTAACAATTCAGTGCGTCATCACACTCCACCAAGGGCATGTGCGTATGCGTTGTTTTCACGGCATCGTCGGATACGCAGCGCCGATTTTTAGAAAAGTGTTGTTCCAACTGCATGGTCACGCTCCAATATGACGAGATGAGCCCTGAATTTAACGCGTTTGTTCTAACTATACGGGATATTACAACAAGCCATAAAAAGGTTGCATCCGCACTGGGAGCTCTGTTTGTTATCCGTTTAAATTTAAATGTTCCCACTTTCTATAGCCTATATGCTCTTAAGTGCTACGCGCGCAGCATCCCCACATATCCCATTGAAAAACTGATAGGCCTAACTAGGTAATTACTGGGGGTGTAAAAAAAACGTTTAAAAAAATATTTATGTAAAAAACGATCTATTTGAAATCCAAAGTGCACGTATTCAGCAATATTTCAATGGTCGATATATTTAAGTTAACACACTAAATCCAGATAACATTTTCCTTCCCTCAACCCCCTCTAAAACTGACAATTTTCTTTCTGTATTATCAGTGGAAACGTACTGCGAGTAACCGCCGCAAATCCTCTCAAAATCTTGCATGGCCTTCAGCAGAGGTGTCCAGCAGACGCGGCTTCTTTTGGGACAACGATACTTGGCCTCATGTGACTCGTTTGCCTCTGACTGACACGAACTCGTAACTGTCGCTATTTAAGAGAACGAATAATAGGCTTCATAATACATTATAATCACAAGCGTGCTACAAAGTTGTGATTTATAAGTATAATATGATGTGACCTGCAAAAACCCTTCACATGGTAAAAATAGTGTACCTTTAGAATTAATTGTATGCATCGCATCTAAAACCCTTATGCGGCTATAGCTTCACAAATTCACATCATTCCGGGGATGCAATGCATCTGATCCGGGAATTGATGACAACAAACAATTTCACAAATTGAAGGGTTTTCCCAGTTCACATCACAAATTATGATGAAGTTTCTAGTATCGATTATAGTAAGGTATTCAACTTGTAGTCGCAAGGTTACCCGTCCCCTGGCTAGTTGCTAGCCGTCATAAGCATGCTATAGGCCAACGGCTATAGGCAGTGGATATTATTATGGTGTTCGTAATATATAGCACAGTCAAGGAAATTCCACAAAGTAGACATTGCTGAAAAGTTAACAATATTATTATGTTAAATTCCACACTGCAATCATTTTTACAACAGATGAAAAATTACACGATACAAAGTCTTTTGTTTGGGTTGTGTGCCAATGAGATAGAATATTGGTTTGATTGTTTGTGAACAAAATCAAGTGTTTTTGACTAAAATCGTGAATTTTTGGTAGTCATTCTGCAACACGCAAAATGAAAGTTTGCCCCACGAACTTCTTTTACAGCACTGAACGAGACTTGTTGTAAAATACACTCTTATTCAGCTCATTTAGACTCAACATTTGAATGGAAATAAATGTAACAATTACCAGATTTCTTTGGCGGTGTAGCAACTACTTTGGGTGCCTTTGTCTTTGTTGGTGGGAGCGGCGCAGGAGTCATTGTCTTGTTTATTGCTTGATGCACAAGCTCCACAAGCAATGGTGCTCCGTAATCATCGCTGAGATGAACACCATCTCCGCACCATAGCCAGTCGTGCCTCTCCTCAAATCCTTCGTTCACGTCAACATAGCGTACACCTTTCTGTTTGCACATTATGTGCAGCATGTTATTGTACCTACCTACTGACTGCCCAAACTTGTCAAGTCTTGGAAGGATAGATAATACGGCGATCTATAATTTATGAAAAAAAGTCAACATGATCATTCACTCGTGCCCACCGCCCACATTGGGCGCTGAGAAACGCAAATCGAGCTTCGCAGATTTATCCGGAAGAAGTTTTGACCTGACCGTTCGAATTGCATCGCGTAATCACTTTTGCGAAAACGGCCCCAGTGGGAGTGTTGAACATTGACAAAAGCCCTGTGATTGGTCCGCGCCTATACGATCAGCTGTTCTAGTTAATTTCGTTGTCCTCCATCTTGCTTTGTAACTAAGTGAATGCGGAACGGGGATTGTTTTCAACTTTTTAATAAAATTAGGAAGAATTCGACCGATTTTCTTGTTGGCGACGCGGGGGTCTGTGTACACAAGATATACGTTGCTCCGGCCGCCAGGGATCCAAGAGCCCCATAGTTTTTTTAATAAATTCAGGGGACACAATCAGCTGAGTTGACACGATTGAACGTTGTGCTGATGCGGAAATGTTGACCTCGCACGTCACGGGTTAACTTTCTTCTTATCGTGTCTATACGAGTCAAATAAGACCCAGCGTCTTTTCCCAAGCGTCTAGTGTGGGTGGTGGGCACGAGCGAATCATGATCAATGGTGGCGCTACGTGGAAGGATGCATTAGTGTTCTTGCGTTTTAGACGGTTTCATACGACATGGTATAGACGGTGTACGTGTCCTATACAATCAAAATTCATTGAAGGGTACTTGTATAATGTGCGTTTCGGTTTTGGGTGTATCGATTTGATGCGTTCGGCCTGCTTCATTTTGTACAGCAAGTGAGCACTATAGCACTGTACAGATAACCATAAAAACGGGGTTTTCAACCTGAAAAAAAATATCGCCGTATTTGTATTTTAACGCGTTTTGGAAGTAAAATTACGGTAGTGTGTCTTGAAAATATCCCGTTATTTTACGGTTATTTGGTACAGTGTAGTAATTTAATTAATAGCTGTATGATAAATCAAATATTTCTGATCCAAAATTACTTAAATATTATGTGCCAAAATGGAATTAGTAGTGTTCATACTTGACTATCCCTGTATCGCTCGCGGGTGTAATCAACTAGTTGAGAAAACTCTCTCTGCGTTGATTCAAAGCTGCTTCGTAGGTTTGGCAGGTTGTTGGTACCAACTGCCAAAAGGATAGCTGCTGGATTCTTTGGGCCTTTGTTCAGTTTAATCTCCTACAAAATATAAAATGATATACGATACATTTTATCCCACAAGTAAAGGTACTAAATTAAAACAGATTAATTTGAGAAAAAAAATGACAAGTGGGACCTACTATTGCATTATTTGTTTAAGATTACCCATTATTTTATTAGAGGACATCCAATTTTGAAAGTTAGGAAAACGTTACAGAACAAATCCACTAATAGTATGAATGCAAAGGCTAGCTGTGCATGGTGGGTCTAGGGGGCTTGCAACCCTGTTTAGCCATGGACTCATGGTATGATATACTTTACCGTGTATCACAATACTAAATTTCGTAAATGTATAGGGCGTCTCTCCCCTTCCCTTGCTCAAAGCTAGATTTGGGCATGGCTTGAATGACGGGAAAGGGTGAATCGAACCATCCTGGAACTAATTTGCCAGTATCAGCTTTTGGTTATTCGACAACAGTTTTCTTCCTGTACGTATTGGTATTGTATTGGTATTGCTTTATTTCCATACATCACAATAAATAATGTTTTACACAGTTATTAATGCACAAAGGGTGATGAATGGCGGAAACAAGGCAACAAGCAAAATGCTTGTACGTGGCCTGGTTCCTTATTTAACGCATTAAAATACATGTACAACTATTGTTACAAGAACTAAGAAACAAATATGAAACAAATGACTTGCATTGCATCTATTACTATTAGCGTCCGATTTTGATAATGAAACAACAGTCGATTGTTAAAAAGCACAATCCCCCCACTAAAATTACCGTGTAATAAATCACGAAAAATAAACTTAAATCTGAAACATTTAAAATACTTTATTGTTAATTTTGTGAAATTGCGCAAAGTTATTTTAGAAGAAAAACTAATTATTGGGTCACTGGAGGACCCCCTTTTACATCGCCATAATGTGTAAGCACTTATAGACCAGTTTCATAATAAATTCACATTCATGCACGCATGCGCAGTAACAGGCCAGGCGGCAAGAAGCGAAATGAGCCCGTTCGCGTTGTAAATGTACACGAGTCTAAAGAGTTGCCATTTTCTCTCACTTTCTTACGGAGCCCCTAAAGGAACATATGACGAATAAAAATCACCGTGACGAAATAATTTGAGTTTTTTATTTCGTGCGCTCGAAATCATTTCGTGCCCACGAAATCATTTCGTGCACTCGAAATGATTTCGTGCCCACGAAATGATTTCGTGCGCTCGAAAAAAATCTTTTCATGAGCTCGAAATGATTTCGAGCGCACGAAATAAAGTATTTTGAGCGCACGAAATGATTTCGAGCGCACGAAATGATTTCGAGCTCACGAAAAGATTTTTTTCGAGCGCACGAAATCATTTCGTGGGCACGAAATCATTTCAAGCTCACGAAATAAGTTATTTCGAGTGCACGAAATGATTTCGAGCGCACGAAATAAAAAACTCAAATTATTTCGTCACAGTGATATTTATTCGTCATATGTCCCTTTAGGGGCTCCGTACTTTCTCAATAATTTGTCAAATTTGTGTTCGGAAATTTCATAAAATCATAATAAGATATTACTTTCTAGTCTCAACGGGTATTTTGAGAAACCAAATTCACACTAGGGCTCCTTGAGTCAAAAAGAATACTGTGACATGTTCAGGGTACCATCCACCACATTGCGGGCAGAGTAGGCCTTGAATCAAGGCGTAAAATACATCGTTTTGTGCCAGCGCAAGCTGTGATTCGCGCCGTCGCGTTAAGGCCGGTTCATACTCGGCGCAGAAGCAAACGCGAACGCGATTTTGTGACGTCAGGGGGAGTTTTCGCGATGCGAAATCGCAAAAGTTGAACACATTTCAACTTGGGCGAATGTTCGCAGCAAATGTTTTGTGACGTCAAATTCGTATCGCATTCGCTTTCGCGTTAAGTATGAACCGGCCTTAATTCATGCCTGCGATTTTGTCCGTAATGTGGCGGATGGTACCCCCAAATAAAAATCACTAAGCCTATAAAGTAATGATTTCAAGGACATTTTCCCGAATACAATAAATTTGCACCAACGTTTACAACCAATCGTTGATGATTTGAGCAGCACCATCAACCAATAAATATTATTTTATTTAACAATTTTATTTACCTTATATATATCACGAACAGTGGCACCGGGTGTACAATTCACACCCAACAGAAAACTGCTACCATCAGCGTCGTTCACTGGAACGTATCCCTCCACCATTGACCTCCATTGCGAATCGCCGTAGACCAATGCAATCTGTAGTTTGTAAAAGCAACCGAGTTATGAGTATTATTATTGAAAGCGCGTGTATTTCCAAACATTAATATAAAAGACGGACGTTGATCATACAATTTGATTCTCATTATTCCATTATTTTTAGGAGTGCGAAAAGGTGCAGTATAATATAAAGTTATCTTGACTTATTCTGACAGGGAACATTTTAATTGACTGATCAAAGCGTATTCAATAAAGTTTACTTTAAAAATTACAAAGTACATTTTTGACTTTTGGTTGCTGTTAAAAGAGACGCTGATCCTTTTGTCATTTGCTAAAAACAAGTTGAAGAATCTATACAACGGCGCCGTAACTTGCAATGATGCAAACTCACGGTATGCAGGACGAGTCAATGAAGTTCCCTTTTGAGGAATATTTTTTTGAAAATAAATAGTACGCAAAAATACACATAATGTAGAGAAAAAAGTAGATAGACAATGCTTTGGGCTTTATACAGATTTTTATATTTCTGACTTTACTCATCGTTCCATAGTTAAATGCATTTAAGTGAGCCACCCTTTTTGCAGCTGTCTACAGCATCATCTATTTGTATCTTTATTGACTATTTTTTATTTGGCTCAATCAACTTTTATTTCAAAGTTCTCTACTAATCCAAGATCAAATTGTTGCTGCATATAGTAGATATTAAAACCAGTTGCAATTGGGATAGTACTTTTACAACCACAGTAGCCTTTATTTAATTGCCCATTGATTTACCCATTGTACAACCAATTCGAGTAAGTGAGAGAAAACAGCCACAGAAGTCAGAAACTCCCTTTGATCTTGTATAAATTACACTCAATTATTGAACATTATTCATCACCGACACCACGAACTGCATCACATTGTGTATACCAAAAATTCAAGAAATTAGAAAAACAAATTTTTTTCCGAATTTATCATTTTATGTCATGAAGTATAACATGGCGAATTTTTTGTTTCTGGAATCATTTTAATTTGCTTATTTTTATTGGCGAATTTGGCCGAAATTAGTACATTGTGGCGTTTTTCGGTTCCACGAAGTCACACTGTCAGTTCATGAAAACGAAATTGCGAAGGCGAGCTGTGAAAAAGAGTTCACGAACTACCAGGGGGGGGGGGGGGCGGAAGGGGTCCCAAAAAAGTGCGCCACCAACGTTGAAATGTATCTCATTCATTCTTCCACGCTCACGAGTCGAACATCTCATACAGTAAACACGTATAGATCGCTGCCTCGAAGCGCACCATTGAAACACGTACAAATTTGCTCCGTGCTCGCGCTCCCCGAATTCAGTGATTCATATAACGTCCGCAAAGCCAGATTCGTACAGTACAGGCATGGCGTAAACTTTCGCGATTGAGAATTGGCAGAAACCATTTTCAAAAACAAATTCAAAAAAAAGGTCAAATATCCAGAGGATGTACCGAGGGATTTTTATTTAACTTTCAGGAATGAAAGATCTATTCCTAATTATTACGTTAGTTGAAAAAAATCAGAGGATGAACGATAAGTTTTTTCACATTATGTCGATATTTGTAGCCATTTTAGGGGAGACGTTTTGTAACGAAATTCCCACCTGGACCCATTCATACACGTTAGTAGCCTTTTGTCAAGGCCTTCGTGGCTGGGATCCCAAGCGACTGGAAAGGGAGACCACGCGCGCCAGTCGAGTGGCGAAGCCACGAGGGCCTTTTCCAACTTGTTTGCGGTTTGTTTTGATGAATTATTCATAGAGTATGATACGTGCATTATTCATTACTTGTATGCAAACAAGTAAAGTGCTGAACGATTAACCAATTTGTATACTTGTTGATTTGCATAATTTGTTAATGTATGCTGACCCGCTGACCCCCGTCGCTTCTGATTGGTTTGGACTTTTGCTACCGTTTTGGGTAGCAAAAATCGAGATTATAAAGAAACACATAAGAAACCGCAAACAAGTTGGAAAAGGCCCTCGTGGCTTCGCCACTCGCGTGCGTGGTCTCCGTTCCGGTCGCTTGGGATCGCAGCCACGAAGGCCTTGACAAAAGGCTAACACGTTAGCTGCTGCAATAAACCAACGGAAAATTGTCGGTAATATTTGTACGCATTTTATTTAAAACTAAGCACCTCAACAATTGAAAATACTCTTTCAATATAAACTATTATGTTTTCAGTACTGTTAAAGAGAAAATGTTAACAGTATACATGGATTATTTATTTATGTTTAATGGTCATTACTTTTTTTTAAATGGATACCCAAACTGCGATTGCAACTGATTGCGCAACACCCCTTCCGCCCCCCCCCCCCCCCCCCCCACCCCCCCCCCCCCCCCTGCAAACTACCACTGTCTATACAACGTACCCAGGGCAATGTTGTGTTACGCCGTGTATACGTATCACGTTTGTCTACGAAATAAATGTTGTCAACATGGCGGCACCACTGACCTCTACACCAGAACTGACACCCAAGCACTGTGTGCGCGCACTCCCCGAAAACGTCTTAATAATTTAATTATTAATTAACTAAGCATATTTTATCATTATAAAGATTGTGTTTCAGAAGTTAACGAGTTAAGTTTCAGAAGTTAATTTAATTCAAATGAAGTCCAGTCACAAGTCCTTTCATAAGGCCAGTCATAAGTAACTGGTTGAACACTGACAAAGGACTGCTTGGAAAAGAATGAATTGCAGGGACTCTAATACAACTCTGGTATACCCCTACCCCCGGGATTTACGCAATGGGTTTGCTGTCAATCTATTTCGTGTTGTGCTTGACAAGTATAATGGTGTGGGTAAACGCGTGAGACAACATATTCATGCACACTTAAAAAACTGGTCTGAAAATCACTTTATATAATGAGAGCTAGCTCCCAGCCCCGTACAAGAATGTGCGGTTTATACAGAATGCTAGGACAACTAGGGCTTATATCCGGTCTTGTATACAATGTATACATTTCAAGTATCCTTCTTATATGTATTGATTCCGGCTATGCCCACTGGAATCGTATACGTTTGGTAAATACGCCAAAAATAAATGGCAATAAAAACGTATTTGGTAAGAAGTAAAACAGCTTTTGATAGTAAAATGCATTTTTAGAAACTTTTCACTTCAAAGTATTGCGGTTATAGGAAAATATATCACTTTTTATCCCCACAAATTTGAATCTGACAGAGAAGCGTTACTGCAGTGACGTTTCTCAGACTGTGTATTCCAATGCAGATTATTCTTCCTGCGTGGACAATAACCGCTCCAGATTTTCGGCAATATCTCAAAATCGCTTCCACCTTTTGAAATGAAATTTTTACAGGTTAGTTTTATGGTGTATATCTATAACTATATAGGATTAAAACCAACAGTGGGTTCCCATTACCAAACGTATCAGGCCCGTACGCATAATTTGTTATGGGGGGAATTTGTACTGATGGGACCAAAATTTGAACCAACATTTTTCTACATCAAAATACCATTATTTACCCCTTTTGGTAATTTGGGGGGCGAATTTGTACTGATGGGACCAAAAATGGAACAATTTTTTCTCGTGCACCAGTACAGTTAGTACTACATCAAAATACCATTATTTACCCCGGAAAATGTGGACCTTTTGGTATTTTGGGGGGGTGCCTATGCACCCGTCGCACCCCCTGCGTATGGGCCTGCGTATACGATCCCTTTAATATTCGGGTTGTTATGTTCCCAAAAACAGTCGGTTGTTTAACTCTTGTGTTAATATCCTTTAATATATCCCAACATTAACTTTATAGAAACCTTATACTATAGCAAGCAATAATTTGTAATGTTATGCATTTAAGCAAAATAATCAACTATGCTTCCAAAGAAAAGGGAAGTTTTCATGTTGTAACTATGTCAACGTCTACCTTCTTTTTCCTCTCGAAATCATCTACTGGTGTGGGCATACGACACTTGTTTTGCTTCCCACATATCCCTCTCGACCACTGGACTGCCTTAGCGCGGAAGCCTGAACCATAATACGCCATCATGGTGAAGTAAATAGCCTGCTACAATTCCACTTGAATAACTATTTAGTAAAGATAGTAAAATTGTCTTCGATATCGTTTAGGACTCGAACTGAAAACTGTGTTGGTATCACTACTAGGTAGAGATATGTGCACGTTCGGTAGTACTACATGTAATACAGTACGATGCTGGACAGCATTTTACTAGAGAGGGCGCTTAACAATGTATGCACATAATAACAGCGGCAGCGGAACGGGTTTTTTTTAAGCGGAGGGGGGGGGGGGGGAGGGGCGGTGCACCAAAAAGGGACACTTGCTCCGAAAAAAATCCTGAGGCACGCAGAGTTTAATGGGCTCTAGAATTATCGCCCTCAAACCCTGTGGACATTTGCAGCAACCATTAAACTGCAAGTTGGCCAATTGGGCCTACATGATAATTATGAACGTCCACCTTTGTACTGGTAAAATGACAATTTCTACCATCTATACTTAATTTTATTTGCGTTTACCTAGATTTTCAGTCTTATGTTTCTTATTCTGTATAATATAGAAAAACTTTATTTGTTGTTCTATATATTTCAAACAAATTTCCGATAAATTTTAATGTAAACACCGGCAATCGTGGAGTATAGAGACAATAATGGGTTAGGACATTTAGAAAGCATCTTCGATTGACCGACCGATTGAAAAATCGGGTAAAAAAACTATGAGAGAACACAATGCAGCAAGCCAGCAGCCTCATAAAAATATATCTGCATTCTGTAATATATTTTACTGAAATGAATTGAGGGGAAATATATATTAATAAATTGGTGTACATTCTGTAATAATGAAGAGGGACACTGTACTGGTCCATCTCCCTTCTTCTTCTGTACTGTACCCATATAATTTATTTACCTTTTCTATATTGCATGCAATGAACAATAAAGTATTTTTATTTGGTAATACTAATGTCAATAGTTAAGTGGTTAATTTGATATTACTGATTTTGTTGATTTAATGTGTATAAAATTAAATTGAATGTAAAATGACATTCAATTTTGGTGCTAAAAATAAAATAAATGTGAAACACTACATTATATTTCTTCAGTGAACTCACCTTTTCTGTGCAGTCTAACGGGGGGTGGGCCCGGTTTATTAAACTGTTGCTACAAAGTTTTAAATAAAATGTTAAGCAAGCAACAAAGTTCACTACGATGGTTAACATGATTTAAAGATTATTATCAAATCATTTTATGGGAAAGGCAATGCCTGGAATTGTAATTATGTGATTAGCAGTTGTGTTTCTTACATTGTGAATTGAAGCATTAGTGGAATTGAACCACACACAACCAACACTATACACTGCAAAAACTGTGTTTAGCGAGTAAACACTTTTATAAACACTTTCTTGCTATCAGTTTGTAAACATGTTTAATGCTAATCATGTTTAGTATGAGGACGGATTGTGTTTAGCCATTGGACGTTGATGTTTAGGATTATCGGATGCGTGCATTTAGCTTCAAAACATGTTTACAAACTGATAGCAAGAAAAGTGTTTCCTCGCTAAACACAGTTTTTAGAGTGTACAAAGTAATACAACAAGTAAAATTGGAGGTGCCAAACCAGGATGCCTTTGATCAAGTCAAATGCAAGCAACACACCCAAAATATACATTTCCCTTTACACCCTTAATGTTTAATGTTTAATGTTAACTTGTTGTGCTATTAAGCATGAATAGCTATTACAAGAAAATAAGGGGTCAGGAATAAAGAGTTATCACAAATCCAATTTTTCTCCAGTATATTACCCCACTGCAATTTACATGTAGGGGGCCTACGAGGAATGTGAATAAAAACATGGGATGTGATACCGTGTCAACTGCCTAGTTTAATATTGGTAGCACACCTAGTAAGACATTACTTTTGACATTACAAAAATTAGTCATTGTACAGTGACTAACGTTTTTTGTTCAAAGTGCCAAAATTTAAGGTGCACTGATTGCACACACAGAATAGTCCAGTCTTAAAGATGGACTACAACGGAATAATGATAAAGGCTGTGTTGCTGTTTTTGTTCGAGAAAAATGTATAATGATTACTAATATATCATTAGTATTCAATAAAACTTGTTCCTTCATGCAAAAAAAACCCAAAATTGATCGGCGTTCTACGACCCAGAAAAACTCAGTTTCAGCAAAAGCCCTTAACTCATGAATAATTCATACTTTGTGTGTGACGTACTACCCATGACGATTTACTCGGGTCGATCGTGTGCGTGCATTTTTACCGTACAATGCAATGCGGAATAACAGCGGACAAGCTAGGCTATATTTTGGTACAACTATTTTCGACCGAAAAACAGCGAAAAATGTCCGATAGCAGCGAGTATTGGGAAGACCACAGTATAGAGTGAAGCCCCCAACGTTACGTTTCAACTTCAAGAGCCCTTGCGACTCAGCTGATGACTCTGCGGCCACGGCAGATCGACCCGGCGGTTGCCGATGACTCGGCCGACGTAGAAGCAGTAGGCCTGGTGGTACATGTAGTACTACATGTAGTACGAATTCTCTCGATGTTTGGCGCTTTCAATGTGGGGATCGATCCAGGCTTCAAACGAAACTTTGTTGTCAATCCCAGTGATTTTTTCAAAGCACTTGAAGGTTCAACACAGTCCTCTGAAAAATGTGCTGAACAAATCAAAAGCCTACTTCTTGCCGAGAACTCGGAGAAGGTGAAATCCTTTCGTGTAATATTTACGAACTTCACCCATTCCTTTGATAACGCAGGATCCCGCGGAAATTGCACAAAATTAATCTCTGGATTCTTCGAACAATTTCTCGTGCATCCACCAACAACACATGAAGTTGGCATTATTGTAGCTGATAGTGATACACTATAAAAAAAAGATTCGTAAAAACTTCATGCCTCTGCATGAAAACGCATACATAATACACACGGAATAATAACATGGCGTCTTTTGTTTACTCTCGGTTGCTCATGGGTAGTACGTCATCACTTTTCGCTGGTTTACAAGTCCGCTGGTACTATATCGTGGATTTCATTGTGGTTTTCAGTGGATCTTTGCCGGGAACCAGTACAGGGCGGGAAATTTCAAAATCGAAGAATCGAGGTCTAATTTTTTCGGTCAAATTGCAACAAAATTATTTAGAGAAAAACATGACCAACAATAAAGTGTTACCTGAACACAACATAAACAAGGTCCGATAATAAATTTAATGTGTGAGTTTTCGTTGTAGTCCATCTTTAAATATACAAACATGAGCTTCCCAGTGTACAGCATGAGCGCGATTGGTACGAGCGAAAGTGGTACGATGTATTTCAGATTATCAACTACAAAATGCCGGTTCTTATGAGGGAGATTTTGTATCTAAAACGAAAGAGTAATTTTGAGTTGTCGAGGATGGACATTATTAGTTGCCCGATTCAGCCTTATCCAAAATTAAGTGTGCCCTGTAGCATGATCTTTCAGATTCTGCAATAACAAAATCTACTTTGAAGATTTTGGGAGGGATACTTTTTTTTAAAGACGTCTTTAAACTCTGTGCACAATGTCTATGGAGAAAAGTGTAATTTTGAGTTGTCGAGGATGGACATTATTAGTTGCCCGATTCAGCCTTATCCAAAATTAAGTGTGCCCTGTAGCATGATCTTTCAGATTCTGCAATAAAAAAATATACTTTGAAGATTTTGGGAGGGATACTTTTTTTAAAGACGTCTTTAAACTCTGTGCACAAAGTCTATGGAGAAAAGTGTAATTTTGAGTTGTCGAGGATGGACATTATTAGTTGCCCGATTCAGCCTTATCCAAAATTAAGTGTGCCCTGTAGCATGATCTTTCAGATTCTGCAATAAAAAAATCTACTTTGAAGATTTTGGGAGGGATACTTTTTTTTAAAGACGTCTTTAAACTCTGTGCACAAAGTCTATGGAGAAAAGTGTAATTTTGAGTTGTCGAGGATGGACATTATTAGTTGCCCGATTCAGCCTTATCCAAAATTAAGTGTGCCCTGTAGCATGATCTTTCAGATTCTGCAATAAAAAAATCTACTTTGAAGATTTTGGGAGGGATACTTTTTTTTAAAGACGTCTTTAAACTCTGTGCACAAAGTCTATGGAGAAAAGTTTAATTTTGAGTTGTCGAGGATGGACATTATTAGTT
Source organism: Crossaster papposus (assembly GCA_037893245.1). Taxonomy (NCBI): domain Eukaryota; kingdom Metazoa; phylum Echinodermata; class Asteroidea; order Velatida; family Solasteridae; genus Crossaster; species Crossaster papposus. The sequence continues at coordinate 20,899 of JBAIAA010000535.1, read as the reverse complement.
GCCCGATTCAGCCTTATCCAAAATTAAGTGTGCCCTGTAGCATGATCTTTCAGATTCTGCAATAAAAAAATCTACTTTGAAGATTTTGGGAGGGATACTTTTTTTTAAAGACGTCTTTAAACTCTGTGCACAAAGTCTATGGAGAAAAGTGTAATTTTGAGTTGTCGAGGATGGACATTATTAGTTGCCCGATTCAGCCTTATCCAAAATTAAGTGTGCCCTGTAGCATGATCTTTCAGATTCTGCAATAAAAAAATCTACTTTGAAGATTTTGGGAGGGATACTTTTTTTTAAAGACGTCTTTAAACTCTGTGCACAAAGTCTATGGAGAAAAGTGTAATTTTGAGTTGTCGAGGATGGACATTAGTTGCCCGATTCAGCCTTATCCAAAATTAAGTGTGCCCTGTAGCATGATCTTTCAGATTCTGCAATAAAAAAATCTACTTTGAAGATTTTGGGAGGGATACTTTTTTTTAAAGACGTCTTTAAACTCTGTGCACAAAGTCTATGGAGAAAAGTGTAATTTTGAGTTGTCGAGGATGGACATTATTAGTGGCCCGATTCAGCCTTATCCAAAATTAAGTGTGCCCTGTAGCATGATCTTTCAGATTCTGCAATAAAAAAATCTACTTTGAAGATTTTGGGAGGGATACTTTTTTTTAAAGACGTCTTTAAACTCTGTGCACAAAGTCTATGGAGAAAAGTGTAATTTTGAGTTGTCGAGGATGGACATTATTAGTTGCCCGATTCAGCCTTATCCAAAATTAAGTGTGCCCTGTAGCATGATCTTTCAGATTCTGCAATAAAAAAATCTACTTTGAAGATTTTGGGAGGGATACTTTTTTTTAAAGACGTCTTTAAACTCTGTGCACAAAGTCTATGGAGAAAAGTGTAATTTTGAGTTGTCGAGGATGGACATTATTAGTTGCCCGATTCAGCCTTATCCAAAATTAAGTGTGCCCTGTAGCATGATCTTTCAGATTCTGCAATAAAAAAATCTACTTTGAAGATTTTGGGAGGGATACTTTTTTTTAAAGACGTCTTTAAACTCTGTGCACAAAGTCTATGGAGAAAAGTGTAATGTTGAGTTGTCGAGGATGGACATTATTAGTGGCCCGATTCAGCCTTATCCAAAATTAAGTGTGCCCTGTAGCATGATCTTTCAGATTCTGCAATAAAAAAATCTACTTTGAAGATTTTGGGAGGGATACTTTTTTTTAAAGACGTCTTTAAACTCTGTGCACAAAGTCTATGGAGAAAAGTGTAATTTTGAGTTGTCGAGGATGGACATTATTAGTTGCCCGATTCAGCCTTATCCAAAATTAAGTGTGCCCTGTAGCATGATCTTTCAGATTCTGCAATAAAAAAATCTACTTTGAAGATTTTGGGAGGGATACTTTTTTTTAAAGACGTCTTTAAACTCTGTGCACAAAGTCTATGGAGAAAAGTGTAATTTTGAGTTGTCGAGGATGGACATTATTAGTTGCCCGATTCAGCCTTATCCAAAATTAAGTGTGCCCTGTAGCATGATCTTTCAGATTCTGCAATAAAAAAATCTACTTTGAAGATTTTGGGAGGGATACTTTTTTTTAAAGACGTCTTTAAACTCTGTGCACAAAGTCTATGGAGAAAAGTGTAATTTTGAGTTGTCGAGGATGGACATTATTAGTTGCCCGATTCAGCCTTATCCAAAATTAAGTGTGCCCTGTAGCATGATCTTTCAGATTCTGCAATAAAAAAATCTACTTTGAAGATTTTGGGAGGGATACTTTTTTTTAAAGACGTCTTTAAACTCTGTGCACAAAGTCTATGGAGAAAAGTGTAATTTTGAGTTGTCGAGGATGGACATTATTAGTGGCCCGATTCAGCCTTATCCAAAATTAAGTGTGCCCTGTAGCATGATCTTTCAGATTCTGCAATAAAAAAATCTACTTTGAAGATTTTGGGAGGGATACTTTTTTTTAAAGACGTCTTTAAACTCTGTGCACAAAGTCTATGGAGAAAAGTGTAATTTTGAGTTGTCGAGGATGGACATTATTAGTTGCCCGATTCAGCCTTATCCAAAATTAAGTGTGCCCTGTAGCATGATCTTTCAGATTCTGCAATAAAAAAATCTACTTTGAAGATTTTGGGAGGGATACTTTTTTTTAAAGACGTCTTTAAACTCTGTGCACAAAGTCTATGGAGAAAAGTGTAATTTTGAGTTGTCGAGGATGGACATTATTAGTTGCCCGATTCAGCCTTATCCAAAATTAAGTGTGCCCTGTAGCATGATCTTTCAGATTCTGCAATAAAAAAATCTACTTTGAAGATTTTGGGAGGGATACTTTTTTTTAAAGACGTCTTTAAACTCTGTGCACAAAGTCTATGGAGAAAAGTGTAATTTTGAGTTGTCGAGGATGGACATTATTAGTTGCCCGATTCAGCCTTATCCAAAATTAAGTGTGCCCTGTAGCATGATCTTTCAGATTCTGCAATAAAAAAATCTACTTTGAAGATTTTGGGAGGGATACTTTTTTTTAAAGACGTCTTTAAACTCTGTGCACAAAGTCTATGGAGAAAAGTGTAATTTTGAGTTGTCGAGGATGGACATTATTAGTTGCCTGATTCAGCCTTATCCAAAATTAAGTGTGCCCTGGCCTGTAGCATGATCTTTCAGATTCTGCAATAAAAAAATCTACTTTGAAGATTTTGGGAGGGATACTTTTTTTTAAAGACGTCTCTGTGCACAAAGTCTATGGAGAAAAGTGTAATTTTGAGTTGTCGAGGATGGACATTATTAGTTGATGCCCGATTCAGCCTTATCCAAAATTAAGTGTGCCCTGTAGCATGATCTTTCAGATTCTGCAATAAAAAAATCTACTTTGAAGATTTTGGGAGGGATACTTTTTATTTAAAGACGTCTTTAACTCTGTGCACAAAGTCTATGGAGAAAAGTGTAATTTTGAGTTGTCGAGGATGGACATTATTAGTTGCCCGATTCAGCCTTATCCAAAATTAAGTGTGCCCTGTAGCATGATCTTTCAGATTCTGCAATAAAAAAATCTACTTTGAAGATTTTGGGAGGGATACTTTTTTTTAAAGACGTCTTTAAACTCTGTGCACAAAGTCTATGGAGAAAAGTGTAATTTTGAGTTGTCGAGGATGGACATTATTAGTTGCCCGATTCAGCCTTATCCAAAATTAAGTGTGCCCTGTAGCATGATCTTTCAGATTCTGCAATAAAAAAATCTACTTTGAAGATTTTGGGAGGGATACTTTTTTTTAAAGACGTCTTTAAACTCTGTGCACAAAGTCTATGGAGAAAAGTGTAATTTTGAGTTGTCGAGGATGGACATTATTAGTGGCCCGATTCAGCCTTATCCAAAATTAAGTGTGCCCTGTAGCATGATCTTTCAGATTCTGCAATAAAAAAATCTACTTTGAAGATTTTGGGAGGGATACTTTTTTTTAAAGACGTCTTTAAACTCTGTGCACAAAGTCTATGGAGAAAAGTGTAATTTTGAGTTGTCGAGGATGGACATTATTAGTTGCCTGATTCAGCCTTATCCAAAATTAAGTGTGCCCTGGCCTGTAGCATGATCTTTCAGATTCTGCAATAAAAAAATCTACTTTGAAGATTTTGGGAGGGATACTTTTTTTTAAAGACGTCTCTGTGCACAAAGTCTATGGAGAAAAGTGTAATTTTGAGTTGTCGAGGATGGACATTATTAGTTGATGCCCGATTCAGCCTTATCCAAAATTAAGTGTGCCCTGTAGCATGATCTTTCAGATTCTGCAATAAAAAAATCTACTTTGAAGATTTTGGGAGGGATACTTTTTTTTAAAGACGTCTTTAAACTCTGTGCACAAAGTCTATGGAGAAAAGTGTAATTTTGAGTTGTCGAGGATGGACATTATTAGTTGCCCGATTCAGCCTTATCCAAAATTAAGTGTGCCCTGTAGCATGATCTTTCAGATTCTGCAATAAAAAAATCTACTTTGAAGATTTTGGGAGGGATACTTTTTTTTAAAGACGTCTTTAAACTCTGTGCACAAAGTCTATGGAGAAAAGTGTAATTTTGAGTTGTCGAGGATGGACATTATTAGTTGCCCGATTCAGCCTTATCCAAAATTAAGTGTGCCCTGTAGCATGATCTTTCAGATTCTGCAATAAAAAAATCTACTTTGAAGATTTTGGGAGGGATACTTTTTTTTAAAGACGTCTTTAAACTCTGTGCACAAAGTCTAGGGAGAAAAGTGTAATTTTGAGTTGTCGAGGATGGACATTATTAGTGGCCTGATTCAGCCTTATCCAAAATTAAATGTGCCCTGTAGCATGATCTTTCAGATTCTGCAATAAAAAAATCTACTTTGAAGATTTTGGGAGGGATACTTTTTTTTAAAGACGTCTTTAAACTCTGTGCACAAAGTCTATGGAGAAAAGTGTAATTTTGAGTTGTCGAGGATGGACATTATTAGTGGCCCGATTCAGCCTTATCCAAAATTAAGTGTGCCCTGTAGCATGATCTTTCAGATTCTGCAATAAAAAAATCTACTTTGAAGATTTTGGGAGGGATACTTTTTTTTAAAGACGTCTTTAAACTCTGTGCACAATGTCTATGGAGAAAAGTGTAATTTTGAGTTGTCGAGGATGGACATTATTAGTTGCCCGATTCAGCCTTATCCAAAATTAAGTGTGCCCTGTAGCATGATCTTTCAGATTCTGCAATAAAAAAATCTACTTTGAAGATTTTGGGAGTAGAGGGAGAATCTTGTTTAAAGACGTCTTAAAATTTTAAAAATCGTAAGACTGATTGGGCAGCTTGCGATCGCGCGCGCAGACGACGTATTTTTGGACCTCCTTTTGATGCATGTGTTTTATATTTCAGGAGTTCGAGGATGAGTTCGCGGATGAGTTCGAGGATGGAAATCGCGGATAGCTTTGGACAGGTGAAAACAGCTAGCTGAGTTGTCGGTCAGTTTCCCGGTTAGTTTTCATCAAGTGTCGTAATGTACGTACGGTGTGCACGCAAGTTGGGGGCGGGCCGGCCGGGCCAGCTCAAAGTAGTTTTGGGGCAAGACGTTGCTTAATCAGCAGTCACGAGAGGGCACTATCGCGACAAACCATAATTACGACTGGTTCTTGAGCACCACTACGGAGCTCTGGAAGTGCCATCCGACTTGTTTACATTCTGACATATTTTATCTCAGGATGACGACATAATGGAGACAAAATGACGACATCCTTTGATATTTGTTCGCGTAATGGCGACATCCTGAGATAATATATCGCGTGATGACGACATGCTGAAAGTAGGATGACGACATCCCGAGATAGATAACATATCGCGGGATGACAACATGCTAAAAGAAGGATGACGAGATGCTGAGATAATATATCGCGGGATGACGACATGTTGAAAATAGGATGACGACATCCTGAGATAATATATCGCGTGATGATGGCATGTTGAAAGTAGGATGACGACATCCTGAGATAATACATCGCGTGATGACGACATGTTGAAAATAGGATGACGACATCCTGAGATAATATATCTCAGGATGTCGTCATCCTACTTTCAACATGTCGTCATCCCGCGATATCTTATCTCAGGATGTCGTCATCCTACTTTCAGCATGTCGTCATCCCGGGATATATTATCTCAGGATGTCGTCATCCTACTTTCAACATGTCGTCATCCCGCGATATATTATCTCAGGATGTCGCCATTACGCGAACAAATATCAAAGGATGTCGTCATTTTGCCTTTATTATGTCGTCATCCTGAGATAAAATATCTCAGGATGTAAACAAGTCGGATGGCACTTCCAGAGCTCCGTACTTTTTGACGGATGTCGCTATAGAAGAAAAAAACCGAATCCCTCAGGGCGTATGTTTACGCTCTGCTGGGGGCCCAGGCGCAAACAAAAACTAGTATCGTGACACTTGGCACGGGTTTCGACGCTCAAGCGCAGTTTGTTAATATCGTGGAAGACTTGATATCGTCTCTGACCGATCTGGAAGAATATATAACCCAATTTCAAAATTCTCTGCAATATGCCAGGAGTTAGTTAAACTTTGTGTTGGCGAAAGGATTATAATCCGTGCCTTCGAACATGCAAGTGCGAATCGGAACTCACGAAGGATATAACAACAATATACAGATTGCGACCGCAAACTTACCGTTTGGATTAACCCTGCGAAGTGCCACCGCACTTTTTTCGAAGTCGCTTCGCCGGAAAAAAACAAACAATTGATTTTTGATCATTTGTTAACAAAATCTCATATTACATGTACATATATTCCTAGTTTGAAACATGCCGAATAGCTTGGTAAGTGCCGCTTGAACCCTAGTTGAACCAGTGAAGCAGCTTTTTGCAAAGGAAAGTGCTGCCCTACGAGTATCTCATTACTCTGTGTACATAAAGGGACCTTTCAAGTCTAGGTTTACCAGACATACCCAAGCACTTAATCATGCTATTGTTGCCTTGCCCCATTCAACAACACCATCTGAGATCGAATTTATTCAGACACTATGGGAAAGTACTGTGTTGACATATAAAGCCCTAAAACCGAACAGCTTTGGGGTTACACACAAAATACAACCGACTTTGAAAAAAGTACGGACGCGCGTTCATGTAAAAACAAAATCATGAAACTCAAAGATTATCTCAAACGTACATGCGCCTCCAACTGTTGAGACCTCCAAACTTCCACCCTCTTCCAACCAACAAACACCACCAACGCTCGCGGGTGTGGTCGAAACTCCAACGTCCCAACGCCCGCGGGCGCTGGCTTCGGTAACACCACCACCACCGAGCAACCTCTCCCTCTGGGGTCGAGCAACCTCTCCCTTCTTTTCCCACGGATGAAAACGTTTTAACTAGAGATCCTCACGAGTATGAAAAAAACTTCGTTGATTGTCGGTACTTTAGCCATAGCGGGTATAGTATACCTGATGTACGAGTCTGCGCGGTAAAAAAAAAAGCCTTCTAACTAAATATTTAGTTAGAAGGTTTTTTTCACTTTTAACCGAGGCGCTTTTGTAAATAAACAAAACATAAAGTTCCAACTCCCACTAGTATAAAGATCCACAAGTGTTCTCCCAACCATCCGACGGTTTTACTCAATACGTTAAATATCCAACTCGATACCGCCTAAAACTCCGGTCAAGGCGTCGAGTAATTTTGAGCCTAGTTTAGCAAGCACGTTTGACAAATGTTTTAGTTGTGACTGTATCCATTCTTTTACGTTATTCGCGTTAGATGGTGGTAGTGTAGTAGACGCAGGCGCGAGTGCAGGTGTGGGTGGTGCACCGACAGACGTTTCGCTATTTACTATCAAACCGATAGCCAATCCAAACGCCGACAAAATGCTCGCGATGGTTACGCCTTGTTCTCTATAACAATGTTCTAATGTTTCCTCCCACGGTCGTGTCGCTATCTAAAATCCTCGTAATCATTTCTTTGATTCTGTTCATCTGGCTTCTGAGTTTGTTTTCGTCGGTAGACGCGTCTTCTAATCTACCCGCTCTTTCGATTGCTAAAGCTATGGTCACATTACCCAAAAGTAACCCGCTCGGCGGCTGAGCGGCGAGTTTTTAACCAATTCTGCCCGGCCACCGAGCGGCGGCCGCCCAGGCACCGCTCGTTTTTAGGGCATCGCTCGGTCGCCGCTGAAGTTTTAGCGCGGAGTTAAAATTTGGGCGGCGCCTGCTCACTTTTCACTCGCCGCCCAAAATACGCTCGGTGCCTGGGCGGTCGCTGCCCGGGCACCGACCTAATCGAGCGTTCGCCGCTGAGCGATTTAAGTCAAAATTCGAAGCCGCTAGGTCAGAGGCTGCCGAGCGGTCGCCGCCCGGTCGCCGCTGGGAGATCAATCGGTCACTGGGAGGCGAGTTCAAAATCGGTCGGCGTCCAGCAGCGCCAGCTCCATTCACCGCGACGTCTAGCCGATAATGGCTGACAATTACAATGACAATGGCAATGACAAAGCAAAAGCGGTTTTGATGATGACCAGTCTGGGGAAGTCACATCCCAGGTTGCCCGTGAGAAATTTTCGGCAGAGCCTGGTGGGCCGCCGCCAGTACGCCTACGAGACACCCGCCGATGCCCCGTCGATTACCGGCCGGCCGCCGGGCAATTTCTTTAAAATCAGCCGGTGGCTGGTGGGAGACCGCCCGGCAATCGGAGGGTCACCGGTCGGTCACTGCCGGGACACCGCGCGAAAAAGCTCCGATTTCGCCCAGTTTTGACCTAAAATCGACCGGCGACCGACGGGAAATCGACAGGTCACCGCCCAGGCATCGCTGGGGCTCTACAGCCTGCCCGACTTCTCCAAAAATCGCTGGGCGATGCCTAAATTCCAGCAGCGGCCGAGCAGGCTACTGATCGGTCGGTCGCTGCTCTGATTTGTGACCATAGCTTAAGTCTTCTAATCTCTCTCTCATTTCTGCCGTAGAACCATCGCTCACTGATTCGGCGAGTGCCGCTTCGGTTGAGAGTATTTCATCGTCGAGTTGCCTAAGACGCGCTAAATTCAGTTATAATCTGCCTCTTACCGTTTGAAGGGCTTTGTTTAAACCCAAGATCTCCCTGATGATTAGTACCGTAAGACTGGTTTCCTGTTCTTGTTCTTGTTCAAAAGTTTCGAAAATTTCGCCTAAATCGTCGGCCGCTTTCGAAAGATCTTGCATAAGGATAGACTGTGGTTCAATCTGTTGGAGTTTTTGTTCTCGCTTTGACGACAGTATGTTTCGTTTCATAGTCAACGAGGCCTAACACGTTGCGAATAACCTAAGCTCCAAGCCATATATTTTTTTTCAAAGAACTTATTGCGTAATATTTTCTTTGTCCACTTACTTACCCAACAAATTACAAGTACTTACCCAACACTGTTCAAGTACTTGCTCAACAAATTACAAGTACTTACTCAACATACACTGTTCAAGTACTTACACAACACATTATAAGTACTTACTCAACAAATTACAAGTACTTACCCAACAAATTACAACTAGCTGTTCAAATACTTTACAACTAGCAGCTCAACCAAATACAAGTACTTACTCAACAAATTACAACTAGCTGTTCGAGTACTTTATTATGGAATTCCAAAGACGTCGCGTCGTGCCGTCGCCCCGACGGCACGACGGCACGGCAGGGGAGTCCCGTCGCGTCGTGCCGTCGCGTCGTGCCGTCGCCTCGTTCCTCATTACTTTTATGCAGTGTCAAAGGCGTCGCGTCGTGCCGTCGTGGCGTCGCGTCGTGCCGTCGTGCCGTCGCGTCGTGTTGTATTGTAGTGCCTCCCCGTCGCCCCGTCGTGGCGTCGCGTCGTGCCGTCGTGGCGTCGCGTCGTGCCGTCCGCCCGGCTCGGCAAAAAGGGCTTGTGATCAGGGCCAATAGAGGGCGCATTTTACAACAGCTGCAAGGCCGGCCGGTGTGGAAGGTAATTCTGTCCCCCGGTAAAATTGTCCGGGGGGACAGAATTACCTAGGTAAAAGTGTCCCCCTGGAGACGTTAATTCTGTCCCCCTCCAGTTTATTCTGTCCCCTCTCTAGGTAATTGTGTCCCCCAATGTTCCACACATAAGCGGTTATTTTGATGTTATTTCAATGAAAAGCCCACATGGTATTTATTATTTGGAATTCTCTTCCCTTCATCGATTTATCAAAACAAAAATACAAATACAAATAACTTTATTCATTAAATCAACCGATCTACGTTTCTGCGCGAAAGGGAAAATAGCAGTAATCAGTAGTTTTAGACTTCTTGCACGCGTACAGATTCTAGATACCCAGCACGAAATAAGGCAGCACTTTTGACCACCTGTAATTTGTAGGACACTACACATCCTACAGTCTGCCACAAATAATGCACCATGGAGGGGTGAACCTGTAATACACTGGTTGTTGCGTCTAGTGGGTGCTAGACTTGTGACGTTGCACGGGACAAATTTACCAGGGGGACACGTTTAACGTTGGACAGGGAGACAGAATTACCTGGAGGGGGACAGAAATACCTAGGTAAATGTGTCCCCCTGGACAGATTTACCGGGTCACGGCCTGGTAAGTCTGTCCGGGGGGACACATTTACCAGGGGGGACAGAATTACCTTTCACACCGGCCTATAGTCTTGGTTTCAAGACCTTCGTGTTGTGTTCCGCGATCACTGACACAAACCACCGATGTTATAGAGGGCGCTATCTCCAGACGAATCGCACCCGCGAGCGTACTGGACTCACTCGAAGGTCTTGGACAAGTTGGCCTATTGGGGGCGTGGTCAGACTATTGTAATATATGCACTATCATATCACGTGATAATGATGGACGGTTAGGCAAATTCGTGCGAGGGCCGGGTTATTGTGTTTACGCAAAACGTTACACACCGCGATTGACGTGACCCGGCATGTGGATGTACATACTACATGTACATGTATTCGCATTTTTGTATCACTGTGGAGACATGGCTTTGTTCTCGTGTACAAAATGGTTAGAAAGTCGAGCACTTTTTTCAAAATGCTCCCATTTTTAACCACAATTATTTTCCTAGGTTGAAATTTCGACCCAATATACCCTATATTATACCCTAACCCAAACACTAACCCTAGCCTACATCCTAACCCTAGCTTTTAAGTAATTTAAGCACAATCCAAAAATCTAATTCGTGAAATTCCTAACGGAGACCTAAATATAAATTACCCTTTGGAGACCTTTTCACTCCCATTTTCCCCATTGTGTTCACGTCTCCAGAGGTACCGTATTTCGCACCATACAGTACATATCGTCACCGTTTTCACGAAGAGGCAAATTGAGCCTTTCACGGTCTGAACAAACTTTCGAGATAATCGCTTGTAAAGTTTGTCCTTTTTTCGTTTGGCAGTTTGAAACATAAATATCCATAGAATATACAAGATTAAGGTATCATGGGAAAGAAGAGATTTTAATCTTCTTAAATATAGCAAACGTTAAGAAAAATAGGTGATTAGTTTTGCAGAATTAATCAATTAATAGAATTGCCTCTTCGTGAAAACGAAAAAAACGATACATTAGCAAATTCGCCCGTGGCTGTGAGAGTCAGAATGTATACATTTCCCCATTGCGCCCCCAATTTGTCTCTTCGTGAAAACGCTAAAAGCCACTTCGCGACCAATTCGCCCAATTCGCCTCTTCGTGAAAACGCTAAAGTGACTAAGCGCACCAAAGTGCCCTTCATAAACACGTTGAAGTCAACGCTATTTCGAATTTGCCTCTTCGTGAAAACGCTAAAAGCCACTTCGCGACCAATTCGCCCAATTCGCCTCTTCGTGAAAACGCTAAAGTGACTACGCGCACCAAAGTGCCCTTCATAAACACGTTGAAGTCAACGCTATTTCGAATTTGCCTCTTCGTGAAAACGCAAAAGGGCACTGGAGGACCAATTCGCCCATTAGTTAATTAGGTTAATTGTGATTTTAATGATTTTGTGGATGTATAACTTCACCAGGTTGTAGAAATTGCAATATTTAATCGTTTTCATCAAAAAAAATAATTTCGATAAATAGACGATTTTTCATGAAATTCGCCTCTTCGTGAAAACGGTGACGATATGTACATACATGTACTTTACATGTACATGTACGTTTGTTTATGGTGTAAATCGAGGAGTTTCCTTTGTTCCTTTCGAAAATTTCCTTTGTTTGTACTCTAACTTTTTTCGACGGCTCTCATTGGTTTTGTACACGAATCTCAATCGAGGTCGTCCTCGATTCTAACCCTAACCCCAAATCACCTTCGTGTCGCCAGGTATGTGTCCTCCATTTACACCATAAACAGACGGATTGACACAGCAAATCATAGCTGCCCCCGCTCTTTTTTGTGACTGCGGGTGGAGGTGTTTCTCTATGGTGTTTAAATTTGTTATGAGTGAAATCACTTTGCTCTATGGTGAAAACCTCCTAAAGCCCCAGTCCCACTACGGTATATCCGGGGTCATCCGGGAGTGGAACCGTAGTCAAACCGTGATAAACCGTAGCCAATCCGGGACTATCCAGGGCCATCCGGGACCATCCGGGGACATCCGTAGTACGTCCGGGAAGTCGAGCGTCACCCTGGATCAACATCTAGCATCCGGGGTGATCCGGGGCCATCCGGGAAGGGAGGGGGGGGGGCGGCGAAGAACCGTAGTGAAACCGTAGTGCGACCGTGATGATCCCTATAGTGTATCCGGGATAAACTGTAGCGTAACCGTAGTGTAACCGTGTTTATCCGGGATGAAACGAGATGAAACGGGAGTTGGTTCCACTACGGATGAAAATAGTGGAAAAGACAAAATGATAGCAACTGCCTTTGGAAACAGGTTTTGTATACCTCTAGACTTTAAAATTCACACGGATCATCAACCGTTATATCCTTCTGCTCTAAACGACCAACTGTCGTATGAACTTTTAACGATTATACCAAAGTCGTTAGCAATTCTACCGATGTCGAAGCGAGTTACCACATCTACAACTTAATAGCGCTAGAATATGAGATCGTTTCCAACAAACATTTAGCTCAAACCCTGGCTCAAAAGATTTTTGATTTTCACCTTCAACCGCGTTGCCGGTACCCACGCGCAGGCTCGATATGTTGACAATCTCGTTTTCGGCGTACCTTTTGGTAACCAAAGATCTTTAAAAGTGTTATAAACGTCGGCGTCGGTTAAGTTTACGATCTCCCGACCACCGATACATATTCTTATTTGTTTTACGAGATTTCGTCCTAGATTTTTTAACAGACTTCGATTGTCGTCGTTGCTCGAAATTAGATTAATATTAAAAGCTAGTTTCGCCGAACCGGGGACGATCACGTCGTCAGAGCTCAGCGGTGGAAACTTGACTATCAATTTATCGTTCGCGTCGATCGTGCTAGGATTGTGAGTTACGACAACCGCTGGCGGTTGCCTTTTATACCCCGAGGATTTTAAGGCGTCTGTCGCTGCGTCTATGCGGATTCAGTTTGTTTCTATAAGTCGCGTTCATTTTTAAAGTAACGTTTAATATTTTTATATTTTTTACTTTAAACAAAAATGCAGTCACACACTTTCGTCATGACCGAAAATGAGCAAACCTTTGAGCTACCTCAACCTAAAAATAACGTCGAGGGCGACCGTCGCATTAAGTTAAGCTGCGTCATTTTAGAAGTGGGTTTTTACAACGTCAACAAATAGAGACGATGTGGTATAATATATATAATCCTCGTGATGCTTCATTTAATAACAGACTTAATATCACACCCGGTCGATGGAATCTATATTCTTTTGAAGATCGTTTTAAAGATGATATTAAACCTATGACCATTACTCCGATAAACAATAAACTATTTTATTTAAATGTAGTGACCTCTGAGTCTTTTGCATATTTTAAACTGTCGATAAATCTGTCTAAACCTTTAGGTTTTCTTCTAGGTTGGCTCTATGGTGACCGTTCTGATTTAAATGGCTATTATTTTTGAAAATTTAGCATCATTTTTTTTGCATTACGAAGAACTGTCTACGCATTATAATTATTTTAACGGAAAACAAACTAATCTTTTGGAGAGTATACCTTTATCAGGCGATGCTGCTCGTTCAAACAATCCCCAATATTCAATTTACGTCAAATACGATAATTCTCCGAAAGAGCTAATAGTCGGTAAAATAAGCAGCCTCACGTTTTCGGTAAAAACGATCTTGGCGAGTTAATCGATAATAGAGGTAAGATATAATTTTAAACGTACAAATATTTTAGGTCTCACACGTTCAGACGAGCAGACCTCTGAACTATCGCAACCTATAGATAAAGTCAGTCAGAGGTGGCCGTCGCATTAAGTTAAACAACTTTGTTTTAGACTTGGGTTTTTATAACCTCGAGAAAAAAGCGTCGATAATTTGGGAGAGTTTTACGGGCAATACGGATGATCCGACGTCAAATCAAATTGTCAATCGTGATAAAACTGATATGGTTGGGTCCAAAACATAAGTTTCGTGACCATTCTCTGGCTAGAATGGTTTGACGGTGGATTTGACTTCTATGGCCCATTTATAAGGAAATAAGCCCCCCGGTCCCTCCCCAAAATCCCAGCATTTTTCGCTAGAGGGGCAAATCCAAAATGGCCGCCGGCGCCATCTTGGAAAATTAACTTTTGAACCAGAGCACCTAGAATCATGTCTGAAAACACTTTTTCGGGTAAGTGGATCCCGAGGATTCCGATTACGACATCGGTTTGACAATATGACATAAATTTGACCCAGAAATCCAAGATGGCCGCCATCTGATAGAGGAAAAACAGTGTTTGAAAGGGAACACCTAGAAACATGAACGAACACATTTTGTTTCGGTTAAATCGTTGCACTGATGCCATTTATGAAGGTCCTGGTCAGCCGGGTATGATGAATAATGGTTCTAGGAGTGAGCTCCTAATGGTATAAGGGGCCATATCGGCTGGATTTTTATGTGGGTACAAACGTATTTAGCACAATGAAGGTCTGATTTATTTTAACAATGCACACTTTCTTTTCAGTTTGTGTCTTCGCTGAATACTCCAATCACCGCACTACGTAATCTATCACTATAGTTTTGTATCACAAACACGATACTTCTTTCTGTTATTGTTTCCAGGTGATGTTGTGGTTTCAGTATAGTTGTGTATCAGAAATATCAGTTACATTCTACCTGGTAATATTGGGTAAATATCGGGTGACCTCAATTTACATGTTGACCCCAAGTGGGCGTGATAAACCTTGGTGAAACAATTTTGTCACTTTTTCTACATGAACGTTATGTTTTGCGTAATAGCGATACGTTTAGGGTGTTTTCGTAGAGATAATTGTGTAATATTTATTTACTCCAAGTTTTAAAGAAACGAATTTTCCCAAAAACCAACACACAAATGAATTAACAAAAAAATAATTGCAAACTGTGATTACAGACGGCGGTGATATTGGGCACATATATAGCGTGTACTACACGCTAAGATTGTAGGAGTGGCAAACTCAGGAGTCATTGATGTTTATATGTGTATACATTGTATTGTTCCGGTAGTATCGTAATATTAGTATTAATCAATATAATTAACCAATATTGGGTAAATGGGGTAAAATCGGGTAGTAATAACGATGCAATGCCAGAAATATCGGTAACATTCTCCCTGGTAATATTGGGTAAACGGGGTAATATCGGATGGTAATAACAATGCAATGCCAGAAATAACGGTTACATTATCCATGGTAATATTGGGAAAATAGGGTAATGTCGGGTGGTAATAACAATGCAATGCCAGAAATATCGGTAATATTATTTCTCCCTGGTTATATGGGGTAAATAAGGTAATATCGGGATTATTAATAATAATGCAATGCCAGAAATGTTCGTAATATTCTCCCTGGTAACGGTGGGTAACGGTGGGTAACGGTGGGTAACGGTGGGTAACGGTGGGTAACGGTGGGTAACGGTGGGTAACGGTGGGTAACGGTGGGTAACGGTGGGTAACGGTGGGTAACGGTGGGTAACGGTGGGTAACGGTGGGTAACGGTGGGTAACGGTGGGTAACGGTGGGTAACGGTGGGTAACGGTGGGTAACGGTGGGTAACGGTGGGTAACGGTGGGTAACGGTGGGTAACGGTGGGTAACGGTGGGTAACGGTGGGTAACGGTGGGTAACGGTGGGTAACGGTGGGTAACGGTGGGTAACGGTGGGTAACGGTGGGTAACGGTGGGTAACGGTGGGTAACGGTGGGTAACGGTGGGTAACGGTGGGTAACGGTGGGTAACGGTGGGTAACGGTGGGTAACGGTGGGTAACGGTGGGTAACGGTGGGTAACGGTGGGTAAGGTGGGTACGGTGGGTAACGGTGGGTAACGGTGGGTACGGGGGTGGGTGGGTAACGGTAGATAAAAAACCCGAAAAAAAAAAAAAAAAAGGAAAAAAGTAGGTGGGTAACAGGGTGGGTAACGGTGGGTAACGGTGGGGTAACGGTGGGAACGGCTGGGTACGGTGGGTAACGGTGGGTAACGGTGGGTAACGGTGGGTAACGGTGGGTAACGGTGGGTAACGGTGGGTAACGGTGGGTAACGGTGGGTAACGGTGGGTAACGGTGGGTAACGGTGGGTAACGGTGGGTAACGGTGGGTAACGGTGGGTAACGGTGGGTAACGGTGGGTAACGGTGGGTAACGGTGGGTAACGGTGGGTAACGGTGGGTAACGGTGGGTAACGGTGGGTAACGGTGGGTAACGGTGGGTAACGGTGGGTAACGGTGGGTAACGGTGGGTAACGGTGGGTAACGGTGGGTAACGGTGGGTAACGGTGGGTAACGGTGGGTAACGGTGGGTAACGGTGGGTAACGGTGGGTAACGGTGGGTAACGGTGGGTAACGGTGGGTAACGGTGGGTAACGGTGGGTAACGGTGGGTAACGGTGGGTAACGGTGGGTAACGGTGGGTAACGGTGGGTAACGGTGGGTAACGGTGGGTAACGGTGGGTAACGGTGGGTAACGGTGGGTAACGGTGGGTAACGGTGGGTAACGGTGGGTAACGGTGGGTAACGGTGGGTAACGGTGGGTAACGGTGGGTAACGGTGGGTAACGGTGGGTAACGGTGGGTAACGGTGGGTAACGGTGGGTAACGGTGGGTAACGGTGGGTAACGGTGGGTAACGGTGGGTAACGGTGGGTAACGGTGGGTAACGGTGGGTAACGGTGGGTAACGGTGGGTAACGGTGGGTAACGGTGGGTAACGGTGGGTAACGGTGGGTAACGGTGGGTAACGGTGGGTAACGGTGGGTAACGGTGGGTAACGGTGGGTAACGGTGGGTAACGGTGGGTAACGGTGGGTAACGGTGGGTAACGGTGGGTAACGGTGGGTAACGGTGGGTAACGGTGGGTAACGGTGGGTAACGGTGGGTAACGGTGGGTAACGGTGGGTAACGGTGGGTAACGGTGGGTAACGGTGGGTAACGGTGGGTAACGGTGGGTAACGGTGGGTAACGGTGGGTAACGGTGGGTAACGGTGGGTAACGGTGGGTAACGGTGGGTAACGGTGGGTAACGGTGGGTAACGGTGGGTAACGGTGGGTAACGGTGGGTAACGGTGGGTAACGGTGGGTAACGGTGGGTAACGGTGGGTAACGGTGGGTAACGGTGGGTAACGGTGGGTAACGGTGGGTAACGGTGGGTAACGGTGGGTAACGGTGGGTAACGGTGGGTAACGGTGGGTAACGGTGGGTAACGGTGGGTAACGGTGGGTAACGGTGGGTAACGGTGGGTAACGGTGGGTAACGGTGGGTAACGGTGGGTAACGGTGGGTAACGGTGGGTAACGGTGGGTAACGGTGGGTAACGGTGGGTAACGGTGGGTAACGGTGGGTAACGGTGGGTAACGGTGGGTAACGGTGGGTAACGGTGGGTAACGGTGGGTAACGGTGGGTAACGGTGGGTAACGGTGGGTAACGGTGGGTAACGGTGGGTAACGGTGGGTAACGGTGGGTAACGGTGGGTAACGGTGGGTAACGGTGGGTAACGGTGGGTAACGGTGGGTAACGGTGGGTAACGGTGGGTAACGGTGGGTAACGGTGGGTAACGGTGGGTAACGGTGGGTAACGGTGGGTAACGGTGGGTAACGGTGGGTAACGGTGGGTAACGGTGGGTAACGGTGGGTAACGGTGGGTAACGGTGGGTAACGGTGGGTAACGGTGGGTAACGGTGGGTAACGGTGGGTAACGGTGGGTAACGGTGGGTAACGGTGGGTAACGGTGGGTAACGGTGGGTAACGGTGGGTAACGGTGGGTAACGGTGGGTAACGGTGGGTAACGGTGGGTAACGGTGGGTAACGGTGGGTAACGGTGGGTAACGGTGGGTAACGGTGGGTAACGGTGGGTAACGGTGGGTAACGGTGGGTAACGGTGGGTAACGGTGGGTAACGGTGGGTAACGGTGGGTAACGGTGGGTAACGGTGGGTAACGGTGGGTAACGGTGGGTAACGGTGGGTAACGGTGGGTAACGGTGGGTAACGGTGGGTAACGGTGGGTAACGGTGGGTAACGGTGGGTAACGGTGGGTAACGGTGGGTAACGGTGGGTAACGGTGGGTAACGGTGGGTAACGGTGGGTAACGGTGGGTAACGGTGGGTAACGGTGGGTAACGGTGGGTAACGGTGGGTAACGGTGGGTAACGGTGGGTAACGGTGGGTAACGGTGGGTAACGGTGGGTAACGGTGGGTAACGGTGGGTAACGGTGGGTAACGGTGGGTAACGGTGGGTAACGGTGGGTAACGGTGGGTAACGGTGGGTAACGGTGGGTAACGGTGGGTAACGGTGGGTAACGGTGGGTAACGGTGGGTAACGGTGGGTAACGGTGGGTAACGGTGGGTAACGGTGGGTAACGGTGGGTAACGGTGGGTAACGGTGGGTAACGGTGGGTAACGGTGGGTAACGGTGGGTAACGGTGGGTAACGGTGGGTAACGGTGGGTAACGGTGGGTAACGGTGGGTAACGGTGGGTAACGGTGGGTAACGGTGGGTAACGGTGGGTAACGGTGGGTAACGGTGGGTAACGGTGGGTAACGGTGGGTAACGGTGGGTAACGGTGGGTAACGGTGGGTAACGGTGGGTAACGGTGGGTAACGGTGGGTAACGGTGGGTAACGGTGGGTAACGGTGGGTAACGGTGGGTAACGGTGGGTAACGGTGGGTAACGGTGGGTAACGGTGGGTAACGGTGGGTAACGGTGGGTAACGGTGGGTAACGGTGGGTAACGGTGGGTAACGGTGGGTAACGGTGGGTAACGGTGGGTAACGGTGGGTAACGGTGGGTAACGGTGGGTAACGGTGGGTAACGGTGGGTAACGGTGGGTAACGGTGGGTAACGGTGGGTAACGGTGGGTAACGGTGGGTAACGGTGGGTAACGGTGGGTAACGGTGGGTAACGGTGGGTAACGGTGGGTAACGGTGGGTAACGGTGGGTAACGGTGGGTAACGGTGGGTAACGGTGGGTAACGGTGGGTAAATAATAAATTCCCCGTTGTTACTCAGTAATAACTAGCGTTATTACTCATTACAACCCAGGTAATATCGGGTAAAATGCCCAGTGGGTAGTGCGCCACCCCTTCCTGAAGCACCACTCCTCACCAATCGGACATGGTTGGGAGCTGGTGGGTGATCGCTGTCGCCCTGTCCGCCACACGCGACCTACTCTCCCGACGCATCTACCTGCATCAGGGCCAGCTGAGGAGAGCGAAGAAGATGAGCACGATTGGGATGATAAGGAGGAGAGAGGTGATGATGTACGGAGGAGGGAGGATTCATCTGAATCTAATGATTCAGAATCTAGTGAGCCAGAATGCTCTGATTCAGACTGATCACATCTCTCAATGTCATATTGATTAACCTGTTACGATTTTGAAACAATGTGTAGCATAAGACAAAAGCATAATTGGTGACTAATCCTAATTGCGTTGCACTGTGGTGTCATTTATCTTCTCTAAAAAAACAAACCAAACGAACAAATGATTTTGTATTGACATGCTTGTTGTGGTTTCATTTGATAACTACATGTATTTAAGTTGCAGCTATAACAAGGAGCTTATTTTAAAGGATAATTAGTTCTCTTGTCATTCATTTGGCTGCAACAGATTTTATAGAGGTAGTTTGCTTTAATATTAAAGAGTAAAGCAGTACCGAAATAAACGGGTTTGTCATTAACAGTTTTTGACCGAACTTAATTATGAAATTACCACACCGCCCCATAATCACAAATTGCCATTACTAACCCTAGTATGTTTATTAGGCATGGACTTATAAGTAAAATAGCAGCGGCGGATCCAGGATTTTCCAAACGGGGGCCGTGAAAATTTACCAAGCAACAAAATGGTGAACGCAATTTTTTTTTCGTTTTTTTTTTTTTTTTTTTTTTTTTCTCAAGCAAAAGGGGGGGGCGTGCGCCCCCCACGCCCCCCCCCCGTATCCGCCCCTGAATAGCTATAATTGTTCCTTTCTTATGTACTGTATAAATGGCAAACTCCACATCTTCATTTACCGTTCAAAAGTTATGTTTTTGCTCTATCGTATGGCGGCCATCTTAAATTTCTGGGTCAAAATGATTTCACAGCATCAAATCAAGTTTTTGTATTTTGTTCGTTACTGTTATTTATAATATAGGGTATATATATATACTTATATATATATACATGTATATACTTAGTAACCTATTTCATCTCACGACCCACTATATACAAATAGGATCTATACAAGAAACAAAACTAAATACAAACTAAGAACATATGGCGATTATCTACGAGAAGAAACTACGGGAAGAAATAATTATGTAAGAAATAAAAGCCTATACGGTAGTGTAATTGATACACAGACTACGCGATATTAATAGCCGCAAAGAAGCATGTCAAAGTGATCAACTTGCACTCTTTTCGTATACACCACCTGGTAATAGTCATCGTTTTCTTGTTTCTGGTTATTTTGTAGGGATCAACGACTTGTACTTTAGAAGGACCGACCTTGTGGATTTTGAAAAATTGTGTCAACATTTACGATCGATTTATTTCGGTAATTCAGCGTGATGCCTCGAACTTTACAGAAAGTACTGTTTCCGCTGGAATCCGATTTTTTGCCAACTTGTATGCTTAATTGTTTGGGCCGCTGAAAACAAATGATGTGATATGATTGTCTAAATCAATTTAATTGGTGAGTTCACCTAAAAAATCTCCGATTTGGGATTCCGATTCCCCCTCGCGGGTCACGTATATCACACGCTGTCTGTGTCGTAGTACAGCACCCTTCGGTCTAATGTCTCTAACACTTGTAAAGTTTAAGTCTTGCTTGCGCTGTAGTGTATGCTGCGATGATGACGTTGGTCCGTCCAGAAGGCTCTATGAAGTTCTCAGTGTTTTGCCATTGAACCTCCACCATCACTTCCGAG
>JBAIAA010000534.1:600000-765000 GCA_037893245.1 Crossaster papposus | reverse complement strand
TTGTACACAACCAATAGAGTAACGGCAGGATACTATATTCTTAATATTTTTATTTTTTTTTTATTTGAAAGTTGAGCAGGTAGTGAACTGGCAACCTCCGGATTTTAAATTTTAGTGCTATACCAACTGAGCTATCCAGCTGTTTGTTGGTGGTTCCCCAATTTATCAATGGCTTTGATCAAGGGGCGCTAGCCAAAAGCTATAAACCCATAATTGCTATGTAGCAAGGGATCAGAGGACAACTGCACAAAATATGTTCCTTTTAATTTAATTTAAATACTTTTTGTTTTGCATTGCATTGATTTGATTTTGTTGGGGTGTCATATGAATATAATATTATTTGTTTCTGGAAATGAAACCAAGGATCCCCTTAAAATCACCTTGGGCAAAGCAAAGACAATTAAGAAATTACAGTTAAGAGGGAGGAAAACCCCAGAGGAATATTCTGGGGGGAAACCCCACATAATCAGGTAGGAACCCGGTTGGGCCAGGAGGGGAATCGAACCTAGGCTATAAGGTTAGAAGGTCGGGCACCATCCTAGACTAACAAAATGATTTGTCTTAATTTGTTTTGTTCTTTATGCAGATGGAGTGTTGTATCTGAGAACTCGGGAAAAGATTCCGAAAGGAAAGGAACTTCTAATGGTCTTGACCACGCCCGAAGATAAAGAAGACGCGGCCGAGGGTGACCGCACTGATGCCACCAACCACACCCTAAATACTAGTCACAAGGCTGTAACCACGCCCCAGCCACACCCTGCCCACAACTTGGTGAAAGAAGGTAAGAAATCTGCTGCCCTTTAGTACCATAATTTTCCTCAATAAGGTTTCAACTTTTTATGTATTAGTAATTGTTAAATAACGATCAGACATCCGAATTTTTTGTTCAACTTTCTCTGTAATTTTTTCCTTTTTTTTTTTGCAGGTCCTCCTTTTAAATGCAACTTCTGCTGCATCGAGTTTCGCAATCCCGGTAACCTAGAAGCACACCGGGTCTACTACTGTCCAGGCACAGCCACCAAACCACTCCCTACTTCAAGACGTCGATTAATAACCACACCGACACAGTCTGTAGCTGCACCAGATGCTTCGGCAGTGAAGACTACTCCCGTTCAGATGAAGAAAACTCTGGATAAGCCTGTGATGAAGAAGATCATTGCCACTGAAACCCAAAAGACCTTTGTCTGCCAGTTGTGCCAGTCCTCGTTTGAGAGCCGAAGCAACTGCGAGAGTCACATGCTGCTCCTGCACTGCGACGAGTCGGCGAACCTCTGTAAATTCTGCAACTTCATCAGTGGGGACCGGAAGGGCCTTTGCCAGCACGTCTTCACCCACGTGAAAGGGACGCAGCAGGAAGGCACTGTCACCTTGCCAAGAGAGAACCGTGATCCATGTCTGGATTCCGTCTCGAAAACAGTCAGTGAATGCGATGAAAAAGAGAACAGATACTCAGCAGCTGCAACAGCAACCAGTAAGTGTGTAAACAGATTTCAGAGTGATGGCACACAGCCTGCGACGTCCCCAGGAGCAGGACACATCCCCAGCAGTCCCCGTGATCAGGGAGACAAGTCCATCGCTAAACTCCCTTCACCTGAAATGACGGCGTCTCTGTCCAGACATGGGATGCGCAGCCCTGCCAAGCTGATTAAAACGGAAAGTCCAAATGGCATCAACGTGCACAGCGTCGCAGTGGGATTGAACAGGGAACCGCCCCAGGACGATATACTGACGTGTGCCCAGTGTGATTTTGCCACGTCGAGGGAATCGGTTCTTTTGAAGCACGTGACCCACCACAACAACCTCCAACGGAAAATGCAAGACAGGAGCGCAGACGCCCAAGTCCCCAAAATGAACACGCCTGATCATTCAGACACTACTTGCCACCAGTGCAACATTGTCTTCATGTCTAAGAAGAACTACACGGCCCACAAGCAGTACTACTGTGCGGGTAGACATGCGGATAGCACTAGTCCCCCTGCCAGGTTGGAGTGGGACAACAAAACAGGAAAGGCATCACTCCAAGGGAACACTGACGACAGATCTGTCCCACCGGACAATAAAGACAGGAGCATAACAAGAAAAACATTGAATGGCTCTGATAAACACAGGGAGCCGTGCCTTTTGAAAGTTGTATCACCACGTTGCTCCCCATTTGTTGTAAATAGAACCCCAATTGACAGCAGTCCTAGAAATGGCACCAACCATAGCTCCTCCCATTCAAGTGAAACTTCACCAGTCCCCTTGGCATCACCTAACTCAAGATCCAGTCCAGACAGGCCAGGGTTTGACCGGCCGTTACGTATGATACACCTCGATGGTAAACCCCAGTTTCTGCCACCAGGTGCTGTACTGCCTGGGCAGCAGCTA
Source organism: Crossaster papposus (assembly GCA_037893245.1). Classification (NCBI taxonomy): domain Eukaryota; kingdom Metazoa; phylum Echinodermata; class Asteroidea; order Velatida; family Solasteridae; genus Crossaster; species Crossaster papposus. Next base: position 762,633 of record JBAIAA010000534.1, on the reverse strand, counting down.
GTCCTGGTCACCCCTATCGTCATTCCTCGGGGCTTGAGTACTGCTACCAAGCTAGACAACAACTTGAAGATACCCGCCATCAGGCCCAGCCGGATAGAGCAACCACTGGACCTCAGCACCAAACCCAAGACTCCTCCGCTGTCGGATTCCTCCAACATCGACGGCCACAAACAAATTGTGATCCCACCGGAGCTGTTGTCTCAAACCACTAGTGCCCAATTGCGTGAGCGGCAGTCTAACCGCTGCGAGGAATGTGAGATCTCATTCAGCAAGAAGGAGAGTCTCCTTGTCCACAAGCAGTTCTACTGTGCCAGTCGTCACATGCACTCGCCCCATGTCCTGGCGAGGACTAAGCCAAACGAGACATCCAAACTGCAAACGTTATCAAACAGTCGAGCACAGAGTAAAAGCCCCAGCCCCAACCACCTTGCCAAACAGTCATCACATTTAAACTCTAGAACTGGTAACACTGAAACCAGAAATTCACAAACAAAGGCAGACATCTCTGGTCATTTAAATAGCTCTCCAGCATTCTCTAACAGTAGCACAGCAGGGAGTAATGGCGTCACAAGCTCACAAAATACCGACCCCACCACCAGCTCGACCGCTGGCATGATTCTTATAAATGGAAATTCTACACACGAACGGCCCGACTCGGCCAAGATGCACAATCCAAGCCCGTCGTGGTGCAGGACTCAAACGCCGAAACGCTCTGCGTCAGCAGAAAAGAGCGAATGGGACAGAGAGCGATCCTTGCCACTGATCAAAAGAAAGAAAAATCTGATACTAGATGAAGACTTCAGGCAGCTTACAACCGTGACTACAAGCAATGGCCACTTGACAAATAGTGTCATCGTCAAGCAAGAACCTAAAAGCACAGATTCGGTCACAACCTCGGAGGGATACTCAAAAGGCAAATCAAAGACGATGGTAAACTCCGAGCCTAAGCAGCAGCTTTCTCAGAACGCGTCGAGGACGTCCACACCCTCACCAGCCCCACACAAAAAAGCCAAAAGCATAACCCCTAAACCGATCACAGTCAAACAGGAGCCACTAGACGATGTTCCAACTTCCAATGGGTATTGCAGGGAATCGCACAATATCATTCCCCAAAAAACATGCCTTTCATCTGAACTATTTCAACACCAAGAGTCTACAAGTCATCCCGCCAGCTTACCAGACTTTTCGCCACGGCTTCCCCACGTCAGGCACCCTATCACCACACCGACCCCTCTCATCTTCCGGCATTCCACCCCCCGACAAGGCTCACCTTCCAGACACATGACTGTCAGTTCCTACCTGAATACGGGAACCTCTAGGCCCCTGTTCAGGGGTGTCAGGCCCACAATCAAACACTGTCGCAACTGTAACATCTCCTTCAGCAGCTTGTCAACGTTCATAGCCCACAAGAAGTACTACTGTGCCTCGCACCACCAGACCAAAAATGCAGCCACATCTCCATGACAAAAAAATCTACTATTTTGAAAATTGAACAAAGAAATTTACTCGAGCGGGGTGTGAACCAGCGACCTCCGGATTGCCGGTTTGGTGCTGTACGCAGCTCTGTGTTGGTGGTTCCCCAAATTAGTCAATATCTTTGTTCAGAGGCGCCAGTCGGAAGCCACAAACCTGTAATTTCCATGTGGCCAGGGATCATGCTCAAAGTCACGATACTAGCAACATTAGTAACATAGCAAACATGGATCACTTAAAGAGAATATGGCTTTTTGTTTTTAATACATTTCAAATGAACCACAAGGAAAACTGACTAGGTTAATACTTAAAAAACAAATTGAACAAAGAAATTGACTGGAGTGGGGTTCGAACCATGCAGCTACCTTCGGATTGCCATTCCAGTGCTCTACCAACTGAAATTTGATATTTGACATTTATAAATCGGCATTCTCCAATTTTAAATAAGCCCTCTAACAATCCACCCCATAGCTCTGCTTCTAAAGAGAAAAACACTATCTTGCCATCAGGGAATTTGGTTTCACTGGCACGTGTCATTTATCAGTCAGTGTATTAACATTTCAGGAAAAAGCAATAATGAGGCTTTCCTAATAAAGTTATAGATCAATCTTGACCGTCATCTACAGTTGTTGTTTTATTTATGTAGTTTCCACAGTTTATAAATGGCTTGGGGACAGTTGCCATGTATTTCCAAGATATTTGTATTGCCTTCATAGATAGTTTATGTGACCAATAAAAAAAAATCAAAACATGTAAGGTTCTAAAAAGATACCATGAATGAAAAATCATCCAAAGCTTTTTGCCAAAATCAGAAGGGAATTTATGCCGATTATTAAAAAGTCATCCTTTTAGGAATACAAAATAACTCTAAATTAGATATTATTATCTATACATGACCTTCATGTCCATTGCAAATGTTAACTTGTAGTAGTGCAATTTCATTTTGACAATTAGAGGGATGGGGTAGGATCATAAAATCCTAAAAATTAGCCCGACCAATTGACCATGGATATTTGAAAGGGGAACGCTGTTTATGATACATGTAATGTAAACTTGCAGGCTTACGTCCTTGAACCGTATTCTTTTCGTCTCTGCTTTTCAAAACTCATCAGTTTGGATTAGATAACAGAATCTGTATGTTATTTTTGTTCTTACCACGAACTGCTGAGGGGTGGATGATTTAATGGCACTTCCCAAAAAGGTGTGGTGGGGGATTTACGGCAATGTTAAATTGCTGCGGCAGGCTGGTAATGACATTCAGAACAATGATTCTAGAATTGAAACTTTAATACCTGCTTTCCTAACATCCAAGGCCGATTTCATGGAGAGCAAAGAAACTTGCCACATACAGAAATTGGTTACCCCCCTAAACCATCCGGCAGTGTATAATGCCTGTAACTGGTGCCCTGCAGATTTATGCTGGGCACCAAAAAATCAAACGGCTGCCTACCAATGGCTTTGGCCACGACTTAAAATTACACAGGCACCTATGGAATGAGATCCAGCCATAGTGGTTCGGACACGGTGTTTGACTTGCTTTTTTTTATATCTATTATTTATACACTTAAAAGTGAGCAATGTAATGTCAAGTTGACAAAAAAATTAGTTTGTCCCTATTTTATCAAATTTTCTTAATTAACAAAGAATATTTATTTACTATATATATGATAAATCTTATATAAAAAAAGAGTGAAGAGTTTAACAATGGCAGAACTTTAAACATGTTAATTCCATGTTTTGCATGTTTGGTCTTGAAAGTTCATTTTGTTATGAATAAAACAAAAAGGTTTGTTTGAGTGCATTATTGTGTACAAAATGTGGTTGATTTTACCAGATTAACTATAAAATCCCCCGCAATTCGTTTATAAATTTGAATACGTTTTCCCCACCACCTGCATGGGGTTATTATTTGGGGTGAAAGTGGAAAAAAGAAAGCTTGGTACATATACATACGCCCTCAAAAGCTATGAGAAAGAAAGGGGTTGGTTGTGTTAGTTTTATCAGGCTGCTTAGCACCAAATCTTTTTAACACAAATTATTTGCTGAGCAAAAATGGGTTACCAGCCAAAATGTCCTGGGGTGTTGTCTGTGACGGTACTCGGTGTATTCCGTTTTTGCTCGGTAATTAATTGTGTACTTTCCATTAATTTTGCAGCTCCAAGTCCATCACAATTTCTTCAGTCACAAGCTGTTAAATTGTACTGATGCCAAAGCTTTCCTTTGTCAATGTTCATTCAGTTAATTATGACTGGACTGGACTTGTGAAGGGACTTGCAGCAACTCGAATACAACACTACCGTTAAATTAGGAAGTCACTATAAACTAACCAGTGTAGCGGTTCTTGTTGTATTTTTCAAGAAACTTATGTACCCTAACCCGGTTTTCCCTTCAGCCTTGTTCAATGATTAAAATAACCCATAGGAACATTGTTGAAGAAAAAACAACGTTAATGAGTCGGATTCGAACCGCAGACCTTTCGATCTATAGCTCTCCTCTCTACCAACTATGCTATTGGCGAGTTGGTTGAGGAAGCCGTTCTTTACAATTCTTTATAGTTCTTTAACGTATATGAGTTGTCATTGCCCTTTCTCATGAATATACAATCACGCACCACCCAGCTCCTTAAAAAAAATAACGCGAACCGCTACACCGGTTAGTATTAAGTGTCTTCCGTTAAATTAGGCAAAGATAGTTTGGGTGATCTGCTGGTGCTAATATAATAATTGGGCCTTGATGCATCAGTCTTTTTGTTGGTCGTCTGCGAGCTCAGCAATGACTTTCTTCATTTCCTCCTTCGTCATGTTGTCCGGCAGCTTGTCGTAACCCATGAGGTGACTGTAGTGATTCGGATGAACGAATGCCCGGGGGTCAATCAGCAATGGCTTGCCTTTGACTAGGATCGAGGTCATCAGGTTCCGCACGGCTGGGGTCTCTACGTCAGCGACCTTGAAGTCCTTACTGAGCGTGTTCAGAAGGAAGCCTACCGTGTTCGCAGTATAGGTTTCGGTGGTCGGCTCGTAGTAAATCCGCGTGGTGTAGGACTTGCAGACCCAGTGGAGAAGGATCGGTGTCAGGAACAAGAACGAGGCCATGGATCCTCCGAGTACCTTCATGCCTCCCGACTCGCCCGAGATGAAGATCATCTGTATGATCAACAAGGAGATGCCACTGGTTGACAGAGAGAAGACCTTGACCATCTTCACCATGTTGCTGAGAGGCCCCGTGTAGATGAGATTGTTATCCGACAACTTGCTGTCGGTGGATTTGGAGAAAATCCCCCGGTCTGTGTGTGATGTGGACAGCACTCGTAGTGGCTGAAGGGTAAGTACATTCTGTTGTAAACCATAATCAAGACAAACATTTGATTTTGCAATAAAATATAAACAAAAGCTCAGGATAAAATATTATTTTCTTTCTTCACTTAATTACATTAGACATGTATCATTAGGCATGCTGTAACCCATGTGTTGTAGTATAGACAGGTGGAGTATTATTGGCCCAGTTAGTTTAATACCGTACTAGGCCTACGGCTACGCCTATGCCCAAATTAATATTTGTTATGAATATTTTATGAGGTCCAGATATATCCTTGACCCTTCGCAATCTTCGCACCTCACGCTCATGCACGCGCGCGGGTTGCCAAACGTAAATTAAATGTGAATGCGTAGAAATAGGACCGCGTGGATTTAGAGGGTCTGACGATATTACTGCGACCATGCTGCGACTAACCTGATATAGAAAGGTATGTGCAAACCACATTTGTTTTGGCACTCGACAAAACACCGGAACAGATTGCGCTCTGAAGACCCTCAGGTGACGGCTGGTAACAAGATCACGTCGTGCTCTCCCTCCTTGCATGCGCGTGCAAAAGTAACGTGGCGAAATCGGCAACACATTTTTTGAAAAAGCGAACAATCGACTTTGCAACATTTTATAAGACCCCACAAATCTGACACAGTATTAATGATTCGTAAGAAGGTATATCACAAATTTTACTTTCAATTAAGATTCTAATCTTGGAAGAAATTACTCTTTCAAATCTGTGTACGACGTGGCGGGATGCTTCTTTTTGCACTGGGCGCTGCCATATTGGAAAGGTCGTTATCGTACAACGAAACCGATTGGAACAAAGTTACAGAACTGTCCAATCGGCGTAGTCGTAATAGGGACTGCCGGCTAACCATCTCGAAACGGTGGTGGCGCTATTTTAAAAACCGTGCACGTGCGCGCGCCCAAAGCGCCAAATCGGCAAGGCTGCCTGGAATTTTTTTTCAAGTTCTCCATGAATTAAGAAGAAATAGAAATTTGAAGTAAGTCAAAATTCGTGTGTTTTTTCCTCTGATTTTTGAATAAGTAATTTGTAAATTTCCACAGGCTTTTGTGGCTCACCGTGCTCACAGCACTTCCTTTAAAATGTTTTGTTCTTTTGCACACATGACGACATGTTGTGTTTACATAGACTCTATCTCATACAAAATATACCTGAATGTAATAATTGATGAAGAAGCTCCGGGGCGAACCATGGATTCTTTGGACTATCTGTTAAAAGTATGAATGCCCCTGTGTCTGAGAGAAAAATCAATATTGTGAAAGAGGATTTAGCAGACAACAAATTCCCTAGATAATGAAAATATTTAGAAAGAATGAAAAAAGAACAACCAGAGTTAATTGTAAATGTTTGTGAACATAGATGCTACTGCTAGATCATGTGTGTCTAGATTGTACTAAAGTACATGTACTATGTAGTTGGTCCTTGGGGTGTTGTTGCAGAATTCATCTCACTCTCGGGTAGGGAGTATATTTTTTATCTCAATGAAGGTCAGTCATTGCCCCAAAATGTTGAAAAGACATGGGACTAAGAAACCTTTCCAAATTTGTTGAAATGCACAACTTTGTACACAACCAAAGAAGGGCCTGTAAGAAAAGTGTGGGAACTAAAAAAAACCACTAAAATCTACAGGCTGTAGATTTGATTCTCTCCCAGGCTGTAAAGCTCACGAAATTTCAGACCAGGGACTATTTTAATAATGAGAGCTGCTTATCAACGAAGCATAGGAAATGTAGTGCTTGGCATAATAAGGGCAAGTAAAAATATAAACACATTTTTTTACCCTGCCTCAGCTCAGAGGCGTAACTGGGGTTGCCTTTTATTTTTAGAGAGGATTGGGAGGGTGGGGGGGGGGGGGGGGGGGGGGGGGGAGCTACCAATTTTTTGTTTCAAGGGGTGCATTGATGGTAACTGTTATATTTTTTGTGTGCAATTTAATATTTCAGATGCGTGGGGGGAGGGGGGGGGGGGGGGGGAGGGGGAGGGGGAGGGGGGGAGGGGGAGGGGGAGGGGGAGGGGGGGGGGAGGCAATGTCAAAGTAAAAAAGAAAACAAAACAGATCGCCTCCTCTTTTTTCCCAAAAAGCCTGGACGCGAAACTTTTTTTACTTGGCCTAATAAGTCAGTAAGCTAACATGTTCTTCCTTGTAATTGGACCCTGCATTTATACCTTGGTGACACTTCAAACATGTCACGTACCTGCACTCAATTTTCAGACGGGTTCAGAGAGAGAAAATGTTCAGCTCTGATCTGCTGCAATCTTGGAACCAGACGCATTGATATGTGGAGCTCTGAAGATGTAGTCAGACTGTTGGTATAGCCCACTAATCACCTCACCATGGACTTTGAAACACAATACATGGTAAGCATTTTGTACTGTTTTAGTGCATCAATTTGATTTCAAACGACTGCACAAAGAAAAACAATAAAAAAATGAGAAAAAAACACAAAACTTTTTTAATGCTGCTTTAAAGGATGCACGCAAGGACGAGAAAATATTTTTGTTTTATTTGGCCTAACAAAATAATATAATGGACATAGCCTAAAATTAAATTAGTAGATTTTTTATGACTATGATAAATAATTTGTTTAAAGGTAAAACAATGTAACAGCTTTTCAACTAGCTTTTCAACCTACAAAGTCTACCTACCAAATGCAATGAATTTAAACATTACTTTCAAGGTTTGAAGAGGATTATTATTAAAATTTTACGAAAACAGCTCAGCTGTGTTCAGTTTTTACACTACAGTAAATTCTTAAGTTGCCAGAGATCATGTTGGATGAAAGCAATTCAATCAATTTAGTTGTTCACCTTAAAAGTAATCTATTCTTTTCACTACAATGGGGGTGTAACAATGTTCCCACTTTTAATTTCCAAGATATCCTTCTTGAAACAAGACGTGCCAGATAACAAAAAAAGTAATAAATTAAAAAGTTTACTTCAGTTATCAATTTGTATATATTTTCCACATGGAATTGTCTCTGCACTGCCATAGGGTCTAACAATATTATATTTTACTTTTAATCTCCTTGCTGAAAAAATGCAATCAAATTAGATTTTTACTATTAAATCTTTCCAGCTTTCAATTTCATGGATAACCTCCACTGAGGATATACATGTACATGTGTACATGCCCATCTGCTTCCAGTTCTACCACCCAATTTGCCAAATTTGTTTTCAGCAATCTAAGATGAAGTCCCTTTAGTCCATGACTAGGGGCAAGTGCTTAACCCAGGCTGGTGAACACAGGCACCCTTTGATAAGATCCCTGTATCACGCTAATCCAAGCCTGGGGTCAAACAATGGTCTGATTATCCCCCCCCCCCCCCCCCCCACACCTTCAAAGAAGTGAGAGACCATCATGTATGCATCACCAATGGTGTCTCTGGAGTGTCCGCTTGTTCTCCACACTGTGGGGCACGTGAGAGCTAACATCAGTTATGGTACTGCCACACACGACCACTTTATGAGGTCACTCATGAATTAAACTGTGTTTAATTCTCATAGTACAGAAGTCTTGGAATGAGTTGTCCTTCAAGTTTGAGCTGTGTGCATATAGCTGCCACATCAATAATCCCGCCTTAATTTCTTCGCTGAATGGCTGTGTGTGGCTCCAACTCCCTGATTTCTTTGGAAGAGAGCAGTTATAAACACGCCAGTTTGTTGCTTTTGTGAATGGTGTCCGACCAAATGTCTGTCCTTGGTCCTTTCAATTCAAGAAAGGCTCTCTCTGCTGATCGCTCTTTATCTGATCTTGCGCTGTCGGCAAGGGTCGCTCATCTTCTGCTAGTTTAGAGAGATTTACACTGATCTGACATCAACAGACGCATACTCTATGTGTAAATTAACCCTGTCTTTGTATCGAGCATCTTCTTAAATCTAAGTGTGGAGAAACTCTTCTAGACTAATTCCGGTATGGCCCACGGTGTCGGCATCCACTTTTGATATCGGGTCACATCAGTGGTATCAAGGATGGATTCAAACTAAACACTTGTTAGGTCAACTCCAGAAACCCGCAAGCTGTGTGTGTGTGTGTGGGTGGTACGCAGAAAGGATTAGTTATATTTTGGACTGAGATTCAACTGTGTGCATCTCTCAACTGGATATATCATGATTTACTTGATGATGAAGTTTGTATTGTAATACACTGGTTCAGTTGATAAAGAGTGTTACATGTTATAAACAGGAAGGACACTTTCAGAATTGTTGAGATATCTGTTGGACAAAAATTACTTCAGCCTTCAGAGATGACTTCGTGAAGGAACGACCAGTGCCTGTTTTTTCCTTCATTTAGTGATCATTTTATTGAGTTATGTTTCGAGCCATTGTCAGATCGGCTTTTCGAGCCATTCGTCCTTTGGTGAGAAGAATCTTGGTAAGTACAAGTACGGAAATTGTACAAGGATTACTATTACTGTAAATTGCCTCACTGCATTCACTGGGCACACAATATGCACACATCTTAGAAAGAATAGATTTAATACAAAAAAATCATTATTACATCGAATGTTTACAAAATTTTACAGAAACAAATATTTTGGGCAACAAGACATAAATGAACAAAAAGACTTGAGAAAATATGGTTTATGGAATTTTTGGGAAAATCTGCATATGAAAATTATCATAGAGAGACTTTCCAATAAATTTATAATTCTTTTATTTTTGAAGATTAAATTGATTGTCAATATTTAAATTGTGTACTACAGTTTTGAAATCAGTTTCAAATCTGTTTATTTTTAATGAACAAAAAAATCTTAACATTAATTTATGACGCTCCTCAATCCTCAAAAATCCTCATTGCAGTTTTGGAGGATTTTTGAGGATTGAGGCTGTATGGGGTTTTAAAAAAATGAGGATTTTTGAGGATTGAGGCACAATGTTGTTTCACAATGTTTCAAGTGTGGAGGATTTTTGAGGATTGAGGCACAATGGGGTTTTCAAAAAATGAGGATTTTGGAGGAATGAGGCTGTGGGGTTTTCAAAAAATCATAATGAGGATTTTGGAGGATTGACTTTGTTCAATCCCCAGATTCCTCATTGCAGTTTTGGAGGATTAAAAAAAATTTGAGGATTTTGGAGAATTGAGGCACATGATGTTGTATCAAGTGTGGAGGATTTTTGAGGATTGAGGCTAGATGGGGTATTAAAAAAATGAGGTTTTAAAAAAAATGAGGATTTTGGAGGATTGAGGATAGTTTCTAGCAAAAAGGCCTAGGGTGTTAGGGTTAAAAAAACCATCTATTTGTCTCAAGTAATAAAATTCACGACTGAAATACCACAGGGCATTCCATTGAACACATTTGGGTTTTTTCCCCCTCAACTTTTCCACTGAAAACTTTTCCCAGTGGTTATCGTGAGAAGGAATGCCTCAAAATGAATAACAAATCTGTGTTATGATAATTAACAGTGACATATTTACAACAAATTGTGAAGAATATTGCACAAAAATCTCACCGGGACATCTGTGCTGTCGTAATCAGTGCATGACATATTTACCATCTTAAATGATTGATTTATTATTGTTTGACAAGTTTCATAAAAAAACACACAAAAAAACACATTTTTTGTTGGCATAGTCAGATTGTTTTTTTGCAGATAGTACAAAGTTGCATTTTACTGCAATGTTCTTATAGACATCAGTGACTTTGATAGTAATTTCATCTGTTCTTATTTGGCAATTTCAATTAAACAAAATTTTACAAAGAATTGCCCACTTTTTAAAGTCATCGTAGGATTGTAACCAAAACTAAACTGGTGTAAAAATGCCTGTAAACCCTCCAGGTTTTTTTCTGACCTTTCTTTCTTTTCACAGTCCTGAACAAAATCTTGTAAAATTGAGTAAATAATCGAACGCCAACCCTGTCTTTCAACAAGGTCAGTATATTGCCTGTTTTTGCAGGTTTTAACGCAGCAAGTTGGCATTACAGGGAATACCATACTGGCCAAGGTGGTGATGTGTAGCTTTCAACTTGTAAAACCAGAAAACATGAAGAAATGTGACAAAAAACATTTTTTTTTTATTTAATCACCATTTGTGTTTAGATTAGATCTAGTTTGAGGTTGTAGTCGAAACTACTCTAAATCAATTTTTAAAGTAGGCACAATTATAAATAAAATACCGAAAACAAGTGATACAATTTTCTGCTTGCAGCATTTTGGTATAATTTGCAGCATTGGGTGGTTTTATTCTCTCAAACTGTGCAGCAGAATTGTTACACAAGTAAGCCTTTTCAGAACTTTTTAGTGAATATTTAAATCTTGATATTCATTATGGAGAAGCTAGGAAACTCATTTCTTGCATACTTTTGCTCCAGTGCAGAAGGAATTAATTATGATAGTGACACGGAAAACAGACTATTGGGGAGAAAAATGTATCAGTAGCTCAACAGATGGTAAAATGAATCCATGTTCTTAGTAACTAACAAGATGATAATTTCCTTTATTATTTCCTGCTTCCATGTGATGCCCATGGACTTGACTATTCATTCATGGTGTCATTTTTGAAAATAGATGGGTTGGGAGGAGGGGGGGGGGGGGGGGGGGGGGTTCATATTTATAGTAAATATTGTATTATTAGATGCTGGAAAAAAACCCAAGAAATTCAATGCTGTTTTTGTAGTCTGGTTCCTTGACTTCCTTCAAATGAAAAATGTATAGATACGTCAGGGAATTGTCAGTTTAGGAAACCAGATTAGTTGGCCAGCAACAGTATAAATTGCAAATAAAATGTGGACTAACTAAATTTAATAAATTGGGGACAGTGTTTGAAAATATCGTTGGAAATTGATACAAGATTTCACTTTTCTTGAAAACCATAGCGCGCCTTGATTTCACAGGATGCTTGAGACTGTTATTCATTTACAGTCTATTAGTAGGGTATTTCATAATAATTCAGTAGGTTTCTTTAATAAATATTTGCAAATGGAGTACTACATTTGGACCTACATGTACATGCGGACCAGATTTAACTGACCCAAACCGAAACCTTTTTTTAAGAAACTTGGTGGGTGTTCAGTCTGCAGCACGATCTGTCATCGGAATTCCCCAGGGGTTCGACTTCTTTCGTCAAAAAAAGTTTTGAAAGTGCATTAAGTGGGTCTGACAAAATGAAAAAGTGAACATTTCTGGAAATGTGGTCCAGGTTGTTCTGCTTTGTTTAACCATGGAGGAATAAGAACGTTCTTATTCCTCTGACCATGGTCTAACTACATTAAAACAAAAATTGCGTATTGTAGCTGAACCCGAGATTTGACGCTATGAAATATTTTTACCAAAAGCTACCAGGGCACTGCTTAAGTTATATACTGCTAAACTGCTTACCAAGTTTGTATGTGCTAAGCATAAATTTCCTTCCTGGGAGCATTTGAGCTTGTAACCTACTTTCGCTTAGAAATTTTCCAGTTAGCAAATTCCTATGCCAAACAGCTGCATACAATTGATCCCTGGTAAAATTGACAGGTCTAAAAAAAAATATACAAAAATAATAATAGACTCCAGTTAATGAAGTCAGGTATTGTGTTTTGCCAGTATTATTTTACAGCAAAGAGAAATTGCTTAACCAAAACTTGACACCGATGCCCTTTGCACTTCCTGTACTTTCAGCTGCATAGCAGTGGACACTTGAGATTGTTCCATTAATGGGACCTGCTCCGAATTTAGAGAGTGGAACCTTACTGCTTCAAACAGTGTATTGAGCATGTGCAAGATTGTCCGGTTTCAAAATTTATACCAAGCCTTCATTTTTGTTGGTCTTCTATATTGCAAAAGATGTATAGGATACACCATTTGCAGATATCGAAAATTGTGTACTATCGAATTATTAAGAAATATCTATTCTTACTTATTTAAAAGTAAATAATGATTGTAGGCATCCCGTAAAATGATTTTTGTAATTGTTTTCAAAAAATTGAATTTTATATAAAAAAAGTCACGATCATCCAAATGGCGATCGCAAAAAACAAGAACAACATAAGAACCACTGCCTGACGACTGTTGAAAACGAACACCGTTTTCCTTGTAAAACTTCGAACAGGTCATATAAACGATACTTACTATAAAATACAACCCCATAAATCCAACCATTGCTGATAATTAAAGCAATTACCAATGGTGTATCTTACTTATAAAAATAGACTTAAGGCACAAGCTAACAAGAAATTAACGCAAGCCTAAAAAATTTTATCGGGAAAACAAAAACTGTGTTGAATTTTTGTTTATATAGGCCGGTTGAAAACGAATGTTGTTTTTCTTGCTTTTTTCTCGGTGTCCATTATTGTAAAACTTCAGACAGGTCGGTTAAACCACCCAAATCACCCATTCCTGATAATTCAAGCAATTATCAATGGTGTATCCTACCTTTAAAATCACTTGGTTTGTCTTGTAATAAGAACCAAACTTGGTAATGGTTTTCCAATTTAGGTTTCTGGGAAAAAAAGAACACCTTTGAAACCTCCACAGCATTTGGCAAGGCATTCGAACAATGAAAAGAATTTTGTGTATAAATTTATTTAAATCTCAAACAACAAAACCAAGGAAATTCAACCGGTTGGTTTTTTAAACCAAGATTTTTTTATTGTTTTTGGTTTTCAGATTGGGAAAGTAACTAGACAGTCTTGCTCACTTACGAATAGTTTCCATTCTGCTTTGTATAATACTGATATTTTGTAATAATTCTTTTTCAAACTCAAGTGAGTCGAGTGTGGCTGACAGTTGTCAGGAACTCAATCATTAAATATAATTAAATTAAAACAGCCAACTTAGCCAATGAAAACTAAAAAAGAGAACTTTAGAAGAAAACCCACAACTGTCACTCCACCATCTGTAAAACAAATCACACCATTTACCAAACTGTCATTCGGAAGAAAAAAATACTTTTAAAATACATGACAAGAGGGGATTAAAGAGATGGGGTTCTGGGGAAAGTCCTTGACGAACTAAATTCAGGAACTTTCACAAAAGCCGCTGGCTATGACTCATGTTTCCTATAGTCAGTCTAGTCCAAGAGATTTCAAATATAATCCCACGGTCATTTCCAGTCATTATAAAGGTTGAACACGTGTTTATGAAACAATCATATTGGGGGAAGGGGGTGTTTTGGGCAGTTGGCCAGAAGATACAATGTCATATGACACGAATGACTAATGATCGATCCTGGACTTAAACCAAATCCTGGCAGTTAGTTGTTAGTGGTTGATGGTGTACCTGTACCTGATGCGTGGATGGGGTTGAATTTCTCTTACTGGGTATTCTTTCATTTGGGTAAGTGTCTTTAAAATTTGATAAAAAACTAGTGATGGGGGAAATCTGAGGTTTCAAAATGCGGTTTTCTTCATTTATTTTTAAAACTGAATACCGATTGGTTGATTTAACTGGAAGTTTCCATACAGCTCACAATCGTGCCAACAAAATGTGATAAGCAAGGTGCTCCTATTGACTCTGTATCGTTTGAAGGATTCAGTGACCACTTTACCAAAACACTAGAGAGCTGGGGCCAATTTCACGGAGCTGCTAAGCACAACAATTTGCTTAGCATGAAAATTTGTCCTACCGTGGTTACAGACCAAATTTTCACATGCATCTTTATTTTTTTTGATTAATAATTAGCTGTTTTTTTGCTTAGCATGAAAAACACGTAGAATTTTGGCTGATAACTTGTTTTTAATGAGCAAGAACTTTTTTGTGCTAAGCAAATTTTTGTACTTAGCAGCTCTGTGAAATTGGCCCCTGTACTGTGGGGAAACAAATTGATGGGACTTGTTGTTGGCCCACATTTGCATTTAGAAAATAAATATGGAAATGAATGGAGTGAATGGATGTTTGGGTGTTGTGTTATGTGATTACATTGTTTGATGACAAATGGAGATTTAGACTAGCTCATGTCATGATCAACCATTGTAACCTGGAATCCAAACACTGGTGACCTCGGGTCAACCCAGGAAGTAACCTTTGTTCATGTCAGACTGGGGGGTAAAATCTAGTTTTGTGTATATATAGCCAAATCCTGGCACTTATCACTGTATATACACTCAGGGCCCCTTCAAATGGACAAAAACATTGGGCAGGGGCGTTTTTTGTGTGACTGTGACCAGAAACGAAATTGATAACCAAAAACATGTTTACACATGTGCGCAAAAACACTGAACTGAAAACAGTGTCAAAAAGTTGCCGCAAATCCAGGCGAAATTCTGGATATAAGACCTTGTGGGCTTGTAAGTTGTAGCCATTTTATTGCATATTTAACATCATTACAAGCTAGTTTTCTTAAACACTGTTTCGGATGAAACTGCTGTGCCACAGTACATTTATATCACTTGCCAAGATTTATGTGTTGTTACAGCTTGAATACATGCTCCACCCTGTACGTGCCAAGGGGCCAATTCATGCCTGGAGCTGCTAAGCACAACAATTTGCTTAGCACAAAAAAGTCTTGCTCAGTAAAAACAGGTTATCCAGCCAAAACTCTCTGTGCTTTTCACACTAAGCAAAAAAAAAACTTGTGGCCCCTGACCATGCATGATGTTTATTGGCTGATCCTGTGTATTATAATTTATGACAAAGAGATCAGAACTTAGCAAACATGCTGTTGTTTCAAGGCTGTCCCATAAATCCTTGCTGAACCAACCAAGACCAGGATGTGAAGAGGTGAAAGTTAACAGCCAAAACCATGTGGAATTCACCAAAACACTCTCATAATTGAAAAGTGCTCCCAAAAGACAAATTATTAAAACTCCAAGGCCCTGCCAATAGTTTCACCATGGAGCCATGGTTTCACCAGCTAAGGACATTCAGACCATTATTGATGGATTGGATATTCTTAAAGTTCTTTGCTCCAATTCTAAATGACTTCTGGAGAAAAAAAAGGAAGTACCTGTAAAAATAACTGGACAAGTTTTAATTTCCCCATAGAATAGTAAATTATATTTAATCTGATGTTGTAATTTTTAAGAAAGAGTGGTGCCACTTTAAAAAAAAAGTTGCTTAAAAAAATATTGGTACTGAACCTAGCCCTGCCAGACTAAAGCCGTGTTCGCATTGGACTTATTTTGGGGAAGGTTTTACTGAGACGATGGTCAAATAAAAAATGGTCAAATGTGACCACTGTTCGCACTTGGACTTTCGACACGGGAAAATTTTACCGAGACCGTGGGAGAAGTAGCCAAGCTGTCATTATAATGACTAATGAGGGCGCTTTGCGTGACCCTTCTGCATTGACCCCGGTGTACCCATTCGATGCGATAACGATGCGATTTGCATGCATCAGCGTGCCCACACGTAAACAATGCAAAGAGCGCATGCGCAGTGCCTTGTATAGCGTGACCTTGCACTGGATCCCTGGTGGTACGTTTTCCTGGGACGCTTTTACCGAGTCGCGCTGTTCGCACTGGACTTATCGTCTGGGGAAAAGGGACCAGGGACGTTTTCCCGGGCAGCAGTTGGCCGGTAGAAGTACCCACTGGACTCGGGAGAAGTACCTGAGAGGAAAACGTCCTGGGCTGTCCGCACTGGACTTAAAATGGGAGAAGGACCCATCGTCTAGGTACGTTTTATCATTTTAAGTCCAGTGCGAACAGGGCTTATAACTGTTAAAGTTTGATTGACTTGGTACAGATGGGTCTATGCATTGTTCAGTGTCCAGGATCCGGGCTGTTTTTCAGTCTGTTTGTTTGTATACCTGTTGTACTATTTGTGGGTTGTTTACGATTTTATATTTTCAAGACTACATGTAGTCCGAGTAATGATAGTGTGTCATGTTTTCACTTAGCATGTTGCCTTGTCTACAGGTCAAAGGCTGCATTTTGTAAATTGATATGAATCATGAGTAAATAAACGTCGGAAATAATTAATAGAGTATAATACGAACAATGAATGTTTAATCGCAAGTTCTTAATAGGTGGGCAAAGGGCAGACGTATCCACTCGCCGATGCCGAAATCTAGAAATTAATCTTTCCACTTGAAGGACAATTTGCCGCAGGCTACCTCTCAATATTGTTGTATTGTTAAACAATTGCATTGTTAAACATGGATGCGGTGTTCGTAAAGGTATGATAACATTACAATTTGTGAATTTACATTGTACATTGGCTGAACTGTAGTACAGTTTCGTTTCATGTGTACAGTGTATTTCATCGCAGTTAAACAGTGTAATTATTATACGTATTCCTTTAAAAAAATTAAAAAATAATAACTTAAAATGAAAGGGGCGTACTGGTACATCGGGTGTATACATGTATACAGTGCAATATAATTGGTGCTCAGTTTGTTGTAACCAGTTCGCGCCGGGATTATTTTAACATCACCGAGCTGACGCGCGGGTATTATTTTTTACCAAACGCGATCCAAAGCAGGTTCAGGCTGCCAGTACCGGGAAGCACACCCACGCATTTCCGGCCTTGCTCGCTGCTGACAGTCATTTCCAGCATTGCTCGTGGCGTGTTTATGCGTCATCCGTTTTGAATCTGTGGAAAACTTTGCGTTTATATTCGTCATCCGGCGCGAACTGGTTAAAATAGAACCTTAATACTGGGTACATTGTATATTCTATGAGCACCCTGCCAAATGCATCAGATTGCATTGGCTGACTTAGCTGTGAGATCCATTAGGTCTGAAATCTGAAGGTCAAACTGCTTCAGAGTCTGCGGTCACCCAATGCAGCAGGATCCATCTCTGCCATTGTTCAATGGGGATTTAGCTCTCATAGTCTTAGACTGGGGTCGTTTATGCACTGGTGTTGACAGCAGAATGCATCAAAGTGCACCAGACTTTTTTTACCTGATGCACTAGCGCTGCGTCTAGCGGGGTTAGGGTTAATATTAGTACCCGTACTTTACATCAGCATTTACATCAGCATTGTACAGTGAGACATCGCTGAACTCTTAACCCACGTAAAAACGAATTATGTAAACAACTCATTTCAACAATAATATTGGTGTTTGGAAAAACAGGGCACTGCACAAGTGTCTAGAATATAGACAGCCCTACTTAATACAAAGTCCTTCCAGTATTCTGAGTAGAAATTGGATTAGCAATATACGGTATGTTTGATTTATAGGCCTACCCCATTTTGTATTTGTTCAATGGGGAATGATTACTATCTGGCAAAACAAAACACCTATGGCTTCCACTTGCTGTGCAGTCTGTTAAATTAGTGGTTACCTGGCAACTGTTTATGTTATGGAGCAATTGCCAATCAGGAACCAATTTCACGGAACTGCTAAGCACAACAATTTGCTTAGCATGAAAAGTTGCCTTGGCAAAAATAGGGTTACAGACCAAAAGTTCAAGTGATGTTTAGTGTTTGTGATTGATATTTAGCTGATTTTTTTGCTTAGCATAAAAAACACAGTATGGAATTTTAGTTGGTAACCTGTTTTTACTGAGCAAGATTTTTGTGCTAAGCAATTGTTTTGGTGCTGAGCAGCTCCGTGAAATTGGCCCCAGGATGTTTAGTTACCCTGGTAACTTCAGCACTTTTGAATTGCAGCATCTTCCAATATGCCCACTATAATCAATGATAACGTAAATCTTTGGCCCACCTTGAGAATGTTCAGAAAATTGAAATTCTCATCATAAATGCTAATCAGTTGAAGGATCGTTGTATATTGACTCCATGTATGTATGATCAATATGTATTATCAGTATATACTCCAAAAGAGGGGGTATTGGGTGCAACGGTCAAAGAACCTTGCATACATGTACTGCACGACAGACAGTTTTTTATTAAATTTATATGGAATACTTTTACTTGTTTTTTCTGTAGGGGTCGGAATCGGACTATGTAGATCTCAACATGCAGGATATTCTCTCTGAGCTGTACCAGCCTTTTGACTCGGTGGCGCCCTACCTGCTGTCCCAGGTATGTCGCGTGATGGACCGGCACTACGACGGTGACGGGATAAGGTTCCTGCAGGAGTTTCTGCTGCCTACCAGGGGTCTGCTGCTACAATTGAAGGAAGAAAGTTGGGTGAGTGTCAAATGTGGTCTTGACCAGTTCGCGCCGTGATTATTTTGACGTTGACTGGATCTAGGCACGAGATTGTTTTTCATGAACCTCGATCCCAGACGGGTTTAGGCTGACATCTGTGAGTAGCACACCCTGATATTTCCGGCTTCGCTTGCTGCGAGCTGGTCACTGACAGATATTTCCGGCTTTGCTCTTGAGGTGTTTATCCATCATCCGATTTTGAATTCCGAACTTTGCGTGCATACCTGGCATTCGACGCGAACATCCTACCGGTACATGTATTTTTTTTAACCAGTTTGCGTCGGAGGACTTCAAAGCAGATGACAAATTAATACGTCATGAGCAATGCCAAAAATATTTGTCAGCGACTCGCAATAACAGGGTGTGCTACCCACAGATGCCGGCCTGAACCTGTCTCGGATTGAGGTTCGTAAAAACTAATCCCTCGGCTGGGCCCGGTCAATGTCAAAATAATGGTGCGAACTATTTAAACAAATTTAAAACCGAATTCCCTTTTATAAATACCTCTTCCATCAAAAAGTCAAACTAACATAATTTTACTTCATATTTTGAAACATCCTCCCACCATGTTGTATAGTGCCTCTTGCACGTACCGGTAGTGTTAAATGTCTTCTTAAATTTTTGTCGATTATTTCAAAGAGTCACTAAGTCACAAAACTGTACAAAAAAACCAAATAATTAGTTGACCAAAAATGACAACAGGATTTCTATCCCAGCATTGGCAGACCATTTGGCGACATATATTAGCATTTATCATTAATTTGTGTACATGTACATCTTGCTAAGTTTATCTCACCGGCCCACTCGTATTCTGATAAAAGGCAGTCAGTAATCCGCCGAATTTATTAAAAATGATGCCAACATTCACAAAGGGGAAAATAATGGATGGTCCAGCCTGTTTGTCGGTCCAGTCAAGACTCAAGAAGAATTTATTTGTTTTCTGCTTGCGTTGCACTTGACCCTGTTTACTCGTAGTTGATTGTGATCCAGTATTGTCATTCAGAGAAAAGGTAGAATCATGTCGAACGGTAGTTCAATATGAGTAGGGCATGTTGAATGGGTTGCTGCCGTCGATTGTTTAGATTTTTATGGGAGGGGGTTAAAAAAAAATACTTTATTTAAAAACAGCCACTCTACCTTACCATTAAAATATTCACAAGGGAACCACTAGGAAAACTGACTGGGTAAATTAATTTGCTCGAATCTCAAAGTGAAGAAAGAAATTGGCAGGGCGGGATTCGAACCTGCGACCTCCAGAATATCGGGCTGGCGCCGGTCCGATATTTCGGAGGTCGCAGGTTCGAGTGCCGCCTTGCCATTTTCTTTGCTCACTTTGAGATTTCGGGAAATATTCAATTTGAATTGTGTAGTTTTGGGTTATTCAGTAATGAAGTGGCAGTTAATGTTTTGGCTGTTTAAAACTTTGTAACTTGTGAAAATTTCTAACCATCTGAAATTTTGAGGAACATGGTAAATCTGATGGGATCATTAAAAAAGGAGTCTGTTACAAGGGAGAATCAAACATTTGTTGTTGTTTTTTTTGGTTTTTTTTTTGGGGGGGTAGATTGTTAGTTTAAAACTCACTATACACCTTTAGAACTCATATCAAATGTTAATAATAATTTAATTACATCTATCTAGGTCAAAGCTACAAATTACTAGAAGGTAAAGGGAGGGTTTCTTAATCCTTTTTTGTTTGGTCGGTCTCTGCCTAGAGACAAACCCACTTGTTCTCATATAACTGTATATTTTTGTGGTCCAGTGGCCTCAAATGACCTGACCTTAACGAGAGCAGGGGGCCATTAGCTGATTAGTAGGGGCCAGCATGGGGGTGGGAAATCATTTGACTTGGTTTGATCATGGACAATTCTCTATGGTTTGATCATGGTTTGATAGGGTACGGCTAATTAGCATACAGGGAGCATGCTGATAGTACAGTGGTATGTACTGTGGGAGTTATAAAGATACTGGTAGGATACACCTATAGATACACCACTGGTAATTGCTCGAATTATCATGAATGGGTAGATTTGGGGGGTTGTATTTTTTAGTAAATATCGTTTAACTGACCTGTGATGCCGAGAAAAGCACGAAAAACGGCGTTCGTTTTTAACCGGCGTAGGGCAGTTATTCTTATGTTATCTTTGTTTTTTCGTGATCGCCGTCCGGCGATCGTAAATTTTTCTTCCGAATAAACCACAATTGTTTGTAATCATGAAACTTCCTGTGAAATGGGCTGTGTTGCGAGGGCATATGTACTGTACTTGCACCTAAGAAATTCAAGAATTAAACCTGCATGTTTGTAATTTTATTTTAAAATAACTTTAATCCACTTTATCAATCTTCAGGGCACTTTCGTTGGTTTTTGTGAAAAAAATCGCTACCTTCTCGGTCTCCAGAAACTGTTAGAGTTTCCTTTTGCCAAATATCTTTGTAATTGGACCTGGTAATAGGGGTGTTTTGTATTGTACCCATTCATTGCCATCCACTCTTCCCCAACGGCCCACTTCCGAAACTTAATACTGGTACTTATAACAAGTCATTTTTCACAAGTAAATGCCCAATTTGCCCTGGGAGTCTTTTGAACTATAGATCACTTCAAACTTCAAAATCGGTCGTTCTTTTGATCCTTGCTTGGGCTGGGCAATTTTCTTTTTCCTTTTTAAGAGGATTAGGTCTTCCATAAAAAATATAAAAAATCAGCGAGAAATTTGTAGGCTTATAGTTACTGCTACTTATAATTGAAATTCTTGTATGCTTAATGCATTAACACATTGGGTGGGGATTAAAAGTTGAGATTAAAGGTGTAGTGTACTTTCTTTTCTTTTTTTCTGCCGAAGAGTCAGTCATGCACTCGAGAGTGCATGTGACGTCATCTTTTTTTCAAAGTCCATAATGGAGAGAAGTATTGGTCCGATTTGGTAAAATGTGTAAACACCTTCCTGGGAGTCAGGTTGGTGTAGCGGTTCTTTCCTCCCCTTCCACCACTATATGACCCGGGTTCGAACCCCGCCTGGGCCAATATGTGGATTGGGTTTTCAGTCCCTGCCTGACTCCGTGGGTTTTCCCCAGGATATTCTTCTGGGGTTTTCCTCTCACCTCTAAAAGTGTACCTTCTTCTCATTGTCTTCTCTCTACTGAGGGCCCCAAATGATCAGCTTCTGCTGGATGGGTTACCCTCATTAAAGATGGTTGTAAAATAAAATAAAATAAATCGTGGACCCCCTATTGTCTCTATTTTTGGGGGTACTTTAACGTTTTTGGAAGGCCTCCCATAAGTTTTGTAGTTTGTACACAATTTTCAATCGTGAACTTAATTGTCAATCGTGGACCCTATTGTCCTCTATTGTTCTACGCCCACTATTTAAATGGGATCCAAACTCACGCACACAGACTGACAGATAAGATACAAAGCATTTTTATAACAGTCGAAACAGCCGATTGCCAACGTGACAAACACATTTTCATTATCTATTTGCTGTATGTTTGTACCTAATTCCTTCCCTTCCTTAACTTTTTTTTAGATTTTTTAAATTTTCATTTTTTGTGGTTCCTAATACTTGTCCGCAGCATAAAACTGTTGCCTTCTTTAATTAAATAAGTCCCAAGTCCCATAAAAAAAAGGAAGAAAAACAATTTTGCAAGAGAACTTAAAAATTAAGTTCATGCCTTCATAAAACAAATTATCCCAGCCCAATCCCAAAGCTCAATGCGTCTCAATCTCGTACAAATCTTTGAAAGTGGCATAGTCGTTCGACCATTGAACCCTGAAATTTCAAAATTGAGACTGTCCATTCAGGCTGTATATATCTTACAGCCCTGCCCTGGATTAAATTTTGATATTGATATTCATAAACTTGCTTAATTCACAGCAGTGGATTAAAAACCATTTAATATTACACACTTTCTTCCCCTTTCTCTTTCATCATTTTGTTAGGGCCCCTTCTAGCCATCTATATGCCAATCCTATGAGACATTGACCCCTGAATTATAGAATTATAGAATTATAGAATTATTGATTTTTTTCGTACAGTACGATTAATTCCAATAGGTCAGTGACATCGGGGTAAAAGTTGGTACTAAGGCCAATTTTTTTTAGTGCAGTTTGCCTGTAGGCTATTGCTGAGTAGACCGTGATAAAAAGAAATGATTTTTTATGTTCCTTATTCTGCAAGAGTTTTTAAAAATGAATTTTGTAAGGTTAAAAAAAGCCAAGTTTTCAAATGTTAGGCCTAAGCTTTTTTTGTATGTTGGACATATTGGGGTGGTTCTGTTTGGAGTAGGTAAGATCTTTTGATGTTATTATTACGGATACATCGCATAGTGACTTTTACGGTGATATGCGCTATAATTATAAGAAAGGTTTGTTATTTTTATTTTTTTGATTAAACAAATTTCAAATATTACAAATTATTACCAATGATTACCCTCTCAAAATAGTACCATTCTTTTGCGCCCACTATACATACATAGGGAAATGACACATTTGGCACATTTATTTTAGAAGGTTACTCAGATACCGGTATGGTAATATTACCCAATGAAAAGAAAATAATAAAAAATGAGACTTTCGAAAAATATCACGATTGTTGACATTCAAAATGGCGACACGCAATTGAAAGACGGGTTCAGAATGAGTTTGTTTGTTCAATTGTGCTATTGTTCAACCTAATAATAGATTACCAATTTGCGATAGGCAAGGACAAGATAGTGACAAACAATTTGTTTGTATCAGAGTCGTGCTGACTAAAGGAAGTTGTAGCTTATCAACAGTCACCGTGAATCCGGATTGCAAAATCGAAGAGGAGAAACTATATTTTGCTGTTGTGAAAGACCGGACTTAAATACAGCTTGATTTGTTGGTTTAATCTGCAGAGTCGAAAGGAACAATAGCTTGATTTATTACTAACCGGTAGTCTCCTGAAATCTGAACAAAAACCCTTTGTTGCCATTGTCAAGGTTTAAGGTTGATCGGAAGTGTACTGTACATTTCTTTCTTTGCTTCTGTTTGCACATTGAGCAAGTTGACAACAAAACCTGAAAGTCTGAGAAAGGATTTCGATGATATTAGTTGTAAAGTAAAGCTAACGTCGTACGCATTTATTGTCACCCTGTCCAGAAATGATGGAATATGTTTTGTGCCTTTTCATAAGGATGTCCTTTCAAATGGAGAAAGTACAACGAAGCTGTAAGTTCTTTCCCGATGTTTCGGTTTTAGTTTTCTTAAAGTTATGTTCCTGGTGTATACAGTATACAGAATTGAGGATTTAAATTAAGTTGCAGATAATGGAAAATTGGTCAGTGAAAAACGAGAAATGCATCATATTTCTATGCACTCGCTTCTTTGTCCAAGTTAGCCTAGATTTTGATCTAATCTGCTCTAGTTCCATTTATACAAAAGGGGAATGGTACTTTTGAAAAATTCCTAGCGAAATGTGTGCGCTGTCCTGTTGGTCAATCGTGGTGGGAGACCTCATAATAACCTGTAGATGATCTTTGAGTCATTGTTTCGTAAAATCAGTTAACGTTTGGCCTGGTATCGGCTACAGCTTTCACAATGCACAACCGCGTGTGAGAGGATTAACGCCAATGTACAAAAGTGAGTCCAATCGCACTAGTTGCCCTTGCTTGCCTTTGTTCCCGACGACGTGCCCATATTGGAACCTCCGTGGCTTTGTCCCGATAGCAGCCTTTCACCTTCTTTTTCTCCTTGGATTCAACCTTTCCTCTTTGTCTGTGAAATCCAAGAGAACACCCTCTGGCGTTGGGCATTAGGGCAGCCATGCAAGCCGAAATGCATTTAGTCGGGAAAATAAGCCGTACTCTCCGACAACTGCAGCGTAAAAGTCACGTCGGCAGTTGGCTAAACAAGACCAGGGGTGTACACGGCGCTGGTTGGGCGCGCAGGGTGGAGCCTGGTTGAGCCCTTTTGGCCTGAGGGTGGGTATATTATGGAGGACCTCGGGGATAGACTTGCTGGATTTGACAAGGTGTCACTTAGCTCGGTTAAGAGATCTCTCGTTGTTTGGAGGTCACTCTGAAGTATGTTGATTTTTCTTTTAAAAATCTTTTTACACAGCGGAGGATTTAAGTATCAGATTCTTATTTTCTTTTTTTTTGATCCAAGGTAAAAATAAGTAACTAAACAAGGTTTCAATTGACTGAAGTACAATGCAGGAGGTGACTTTACTTCAAGTTTTCTTGTTGCCCAATTGCCAAGTGGGGTTATGTTCTTTAGAGTGGCAATTTGAAGGTGAAACCTTGGGTGAAGCATCTATTTATCTATTTAAAGGTAGGTTACACCATTGGTAATTGCTTGAATTATCAGGAATGGGTGGATTTCAGGGGTTGTATTTTATAGTAAATATTGTTACTGACCTGTCCGAGGTTTTAAAATCATTTTGCTGGATGCCTAGAATCATTATTTAGTTTCAAAAAAGTAAGATATTTCTTAATAATTCGGTAGTAAATTTTTGATATGCAAATGGTGTATCCTATTGTTACCTTTAAATTAACAAAGTTTGGATCATTTTTGTTGAAAAAGAAATTAAGAGACACTTTTATAGAGCGCTTTAGACTCCCACAATGTGGGTGTATCAAAGCGCTTTACAATTATTATCCCTGTTCACCAGGAGCGAAACCATTTCTGCAGCAGCTCAAGATCAGCGCATGTTGTCTCTACCTTCACAGGTACCCATTACTCCTGGGTGGAGAGAGGCAATTGTAGCAAAGAGTCTTGCCCAAGAACACAAGCAGCGTGTTTCCTGCCAGGGTTCGCACCCACGTGCCATCGCACAGGAGTCAAACACTGTAACCTCTGGACCACAGTGCCCACACAGATTCACTCAAGAGTTGCCTGAAATACCAATTAAATGTCAATCCCTTCCCCAAACAATTCTCCTCTTAATTTTTATATGCATAAATTTTTTTCCGTTTTATTTTGTTCAGCTGATAAGTGAACCAGCTTACCCTGCTGATAACCTGAATAAAAAGTGTTATTTAAGGGAACATTAATGCTGGAATTCTTTATAAAAGACTAGAGTCCCTTGGGTCATTGTCCCAATGTCAATCTACTGACAGAGCAAATAAATTGCACCCATCCAAGCCAGCCACCGACCAAAAAACCTAATTTCCCAAAACGTACTTCATTTTCAAAATCAGCGTTGGTCTATTGTATCCAGCAGTGAGTTGCCAACTGCACACATGTGTGATAATGTACAAGACCTTCATACCCTGCAAGTCTACCCTGTCCAGCCCCCAAAGCCCTACAATAATAATTTCAACCAGGTATATTATTAGAAGACTATTCATTTGCTGGGAATAATAACGGTCACAAGGCCACATCAGCTCAAGTCATCAAAACGGTTGCATGCTGAATTTTTTTTACCATTATCTGTGAAGATAGTACTACCGGTAGTATGATACTGGGGAATACTTCCTCATTCTGAAGTGGAACTATACTGATTTTTGTGGAGACTATTTTCTATTTGGAGGAGTTATTCTGGATTTATATTATTACCACTTGTGTGGATCAACTTGGTGAGTACATTGGTGAGTGTGTTGTTATTGATTGTACAGGGTACATGGGGTGACAATTTCTCATGGGAAAGTGTGTGGGCTGTGTTACTTGCTGTACTGGTATGGTCCCACTGTGCAGTATGGTTCACTGTGTGACTTGTCACTTTTTACTAGTTTTGGTTTCGGATACGTACACATACTGGTATTTTGGAATCTTGTAGAGTGTACTTGTAGTTAAGTGGAAGAAGTGTTTTCTGTGAAGATATCGTTCAGGGTAAGGTATTACACTTGGCTGTACATGTAGCTACTAGAAGTATTTTTATTTCCCAGTTTTACATACCGGTAGTACACACATCTTTTATGGATTCATTTATGGATGTTTACCACAAACTTTATACCACAAAGTTGCATGCTTGTAAATTTATGTGTGTGTAAGGCTGCCATCCATGTTTTAGGTTTTTCAAAAATAAATTGGGAATTTTTTATTTTAGTTGTAATGATTCTTCTAGTTTCTGTCTTTCGTATTAACAAAAGTACTCATTAATACACAAACAGAATCATGTTAATAATATGATGTACGTTTCGTTAACATGTCAATCATTTGCTAATAGCCAATTGGACAAAAATCCTTGAAAATTTACCCAGGATGTTTGCATGTTTACACAATGGTAAACAAAAAACCTTCTTCAGATATGGTATTGTTCATTTTCGCTGATAATTGCAAAAATGACCAATAAAAAAGGGGGAAAAGATTGACAGTTGTTTTTTAGTTGGCAACACCAGTATGCCATTTGTCCATACGCAGATAATAAAAAAACAAAACCAACTAATTAAACCTTTTAAACTTTTGTTTGGGAAAAATTGAAAACCTTGCCGCAAAGTTCTCTGTTGTACATGTTTAACATATTTTTCTCTTCTTTTTATTTCCATTTCTTTAAAGGTAGTACATAAATACCATTTGTGACACGATCAAGCGGAATGAGTCGGATGTCGGGGGAATCCCAAAAATGTTTTATTCAGAACTGTGTTCTTCGTTGGTATTTAATCAAATTTACATAACTCGACAACAAAACATTGTATCAACTTGGGGTTTTCAGTCTTTAAAACTTACAGATGCCCTCTTTAAAACTACATGAAAACGCATTTTTTGACTGGGGCCAACATCCGACTCATTCCGCTTGATCGTGTCACATTTGCAAAAAAAATAAAAAATACTGAATCAGTTCTGTAAAATCACGGCACCTGATGTGTAATGTGGATTTTAAGAAAAGTGAAAATTTGTATCAGATTTAAACAATTGTCGGTCAGCAAAAGTTGTAAAAACACTTTCCCCATAGTATTGAATTCGTCTGAATGAAGTCAAGGACCCAGACTGCAAGAACAGAACTTTGTTCTTGTTTTTTGTCCAGCTTCTATGAATACAACTTTAAACAGGTCAGCATCACAATATTTACTATAAAATATAAATTTCCTAACCCGTCTATTTTTGAAAATTACAGCAAAAGCAAATGGTGTACTACCTTTAAAGGGATCGTATACGTTTGGTAATTGGAAACCACTGTTTGTTTTGATCCTATATAGTTATAGATATATACCATAAAACAACCTGTAAACATATCATTTCAAAAGGTGGTAGCGATTTTGAGATATTGCCGAAAATCTGGAGCGGTTATATCCACGCAGGAAGAATAATCTGCATTGGAATACACAATCTGAGAAACGTCACTGCAGTGCTTCTCAGATTCAAGATTCAGATTTTTGGGGATAAAAAGTGATTTTTTTGTCCATAACCGCAATACTTTGAAGTGAAAAGTTTCTAAAAATGCATTATACTATCCAAAGCTGCTGTACTTCTTACCAAATAAGTTTTTATTGCCATTAATTTTTGGAGTAATTACCAAACGTATACGATCCCTTTAAAAAAAAGACCACTGAGCGTTGAACCCTTTTTTCAAGTGGTTAAACTATAACATTCCAGTGGTGTAATAATATCAAAGAGCAGCTCAGTTGGACATGACATTCTTTCTGAGGCCTGCCAAGGGCCTTCTTAATCCACTGTCCTTTTAATAGCGACCCTGTGTTATCCCATGGAATTTTGAGTAATTGAGAACAAAATGGAATGCACTTATTCTGTGACTATAATTAGAACTCTTGAGATTGGACAAAGCTCATGTACAGTTTGTACACACTTATAGGTAGGATACACCATTTGCAGATATCTAAAAAATTTACTATACAAATTATTAATTAAATTATCTTACTTATTTGAAAGTAAATAATGATTCAAGGCATCCAGCAAAATGATTGCGCCAAATATCCTGTAATTGTTCTAAAAAAATTGAATACAACATTTTTTAAAAGTTACGATTGCCAGACAGCGGTCGCGAAATAACAGGAACAACATAAGAATAACTGCCAGACACCGGTTATAAACGAACGGACAGGTCAGTTAAACGATATTTACTATAAAATACAACTCCCCAAATTCACCCATTCCTGATCATTCAAGCAATTATCAATGGTGTATCCTACCTTTAAAGGTAGGATACACCCTTTAAAGGTAGGATACACCATTGGTACGATAATTGTTTGAATTATCAGAAATGGGTGGATTTGGGGAGTTGTATTTTATAGTAAATATCGTTTAACTGACCTGTCCAAAGTTTTATAATCATGGATGCCGAGAAAAGCAAGGAAAACGGCATTCGTTTTCAACCGACGTCGGGCAGTTATTCTTATCTTGTTCTTGTTTAAAAAAAAAACAATTACAGGATATGTAGCGCAATAATTTAGCTGGATGCCTACATGTAGAATCATTATTTACTTTCAGATAAGTAAGATACTTCCTAATAATTCGGTAGTAAATATTTTCGATATCTGCAAATGGTGTATCCTACCTTTAACTGTTAATGCATGAGCTGTGATGTACATGTACATGTACCAGCAGTTATTGAACTGTCTTACAAAAAAAAAAATTGTTCAAAGTTGACAGTAAATATTTGCATGATACTGGTATTTTTGTTCTCGTTGGCTACGAATATCATTTTGCTTGGCAACATAGAACATTGGATTTTACTTGGGAAATTGCTGAAGCCGTTTTAATTTATG
The DNA here is from genome assembly GCA_037893245.1 of Crossaster papposus. Taxonomy (NCBI): domain Eukaryota; kingdom Metazoa; phylum Echinodermata; class Asteroidea; order Velatida; family Solasteridae; genus Crossaster; species Crossaster papposus. The sequence goes on along the minus strand of JBAIAA010000534.1, from coordinate 733,224 downwards.
AGCTGATATGTTGTATATAAGAATTTCCCGTAAGACAAATAAACAACTTTTTTTTTAAATTACTCCGTTTGTGCCAGGCCAGGATTAATCATAAACTGTCAATTGCTATCCGAATGATTACCTAGATGGGGGAAAAAAATAAAAAATTCTCCAAATATCGAAAGCTTAGTGATTGGTTTACGTTTTTTTCAGTCAAAACTCCACTAAAAGTACCAGTAGTAAACTAAAATATTGAATTACATTTTTTTCTCACATACATAGAAATGCATCTAGATTTCCATCTGGAAGTCATTTTTTATTTTTCGGGGGGGGGGGGGGGGGACAGCAACTCATAAAACCAAGTTAGTGAATGACAAATGCTGCTGTTATTTCCTCACTCGACAAGCACATTGATACAAGCAAAAAAAAAACTATTCTCATTCATGCCTGTTGGCAATGATTTTTTTCCTGGTACGAAACTGAACCCTTAGTGCAAAATGATATGATGTATAGAATGTCTATACTTTGATGTTGTTGACCAGGAAAGCATGTACCACTTATTACTGTGAATAAAATGTACAATATATGATCGCCATTTAGCAAATTGTGACTCATCGTGAAAATAACTTTTTCAAGTCGAAACATCTCATACCCCATGTGATTAACTTTTTCTCTGAGAATTCAGGATGTCTAAACTCGCCACATGCAGTGTAACACCTTGAAGTCCAAGTGAAGAAAGTAATTTAATTGTGGCTCTCCAACTGTTTGATGTAGTTCACACTTTGGCCATTGGCGTTCACTGCCCTTTGTTTTTACATGTTGCCATTTCAGCAGATGTGATGGCTGGGGTTCTGTGTCCCTATGTATTTGTAATTTTATTATTTTGGGGTTGCAGTTTCTGTGATCATGTTCTGTGGAAACAGTTGTGGTGTTATAAGGGCCAATGGCGTATCCAGAGAGTTTTTAACGGTAGGATGTATTGTACATCATTTGCAGATATCGAAAATGTTAACTACCCAATTATTTGAAAGTAAATAATAGTTGTAGGCATCCAGCAAAACGTTTGCGGTAGATATCCTGATAATTCAAATCCAGCAAAGTGTTTGCGGTAGATATCCTGATAATTCAAGCAATTACCAATGGTGTATCTTACCTTTAATACACATCTACTTTCAGTAGAATATTACCAGTGGGCATCGCTAGGGGAAGGGGGTGTGACTGTTACAACCCGCATTAATCATTTTTGTAAGCAAAGTAGTCATTCTGTCGGTAAAATTGTGTACCTGTTAGCAAATATGCCACCGCCTATTGTGCGATAGCGTCCCAAATCGTCTGCTGGCCAATTGCACACAAAATGTTTATTTTGTCATTTGTCTAATTATTTTTCCATTTTATTATTCATACATAATTCCTAAATAATAAAAATAAAAAAGTGAAATAAAAAATGTACTACATTTTATTTCCACTTTGGTATTTTTAAAATGTGTGCTTTTGCATGGAATTTTCTTGCTTTAAACAGCACTCAACTAGTGTTCATGGTGCCCCCTTATTATTTTGCAGCTGTCGGGCTACCTTCCAATATTTTCCAATATTTTTCCAATTCCTCCCCCATTTTTTTACCACAACCTGGATGAGCTATTGATAATTGGCCTTTATTTTCTATAGATAAAAAGACAGATATATCCAACATTCATACTGTGAAAACTTGCAGTTCAGGGAAGTTCGTCAAATGAGATTTTAAAATGTACCGGTAGAGAAGAGTAGAAACACATTTTCACAACCTTGACAACCTAGCAGTCTTGCACATTATGAACCCATAAGCTACCCACAAAGTGCAACTTTGAAAACAGACCATGAAATCACAATACCTTATAATTGATGCGGTTTTTTGACTTCCTGTGGCTTCTAGCAACTTTTCCCTCCAACCCTCCAACGTTAGTTTAAAGGGATAACAAAATATTGTTATGAAGGGTAAATGCACTATGGGTTTTGCCCGGTCCAATGACATCACCCCACGTGAACTCTTTCAACTCTCCCACTATTCTGTTTCCTACCAAACCTTTATTGTGTTCTTTCCGTCTCAATTTCTCGCTTGTGGCAATAGAGAAACAGTACAATAACGTTGCGCTTTTTTGTAATTTCTTTTTATCGTGATTTACTGTCCATTTCTACTCCGGACTTCAACTTGTATTGTGGTTCCGACAAAAATCGCTTGAATGGGATTTTCGGGAGATTTCAGTGGATGATTGATGGAATTAGGGAATAATTTTGTTTTCTTTAAAAGTTGAATAGTAGGACTAAAAAGTAGGAATAAAAAAAAGTAGGGTATCTTTATTTAACGAAAGTGCACAGTTTTTTTCAAGGATGGTTGTTTTGCTTGTTGGGTGTAATAGTACCGTAGGTAACTTGTGGTCTTGCCACTTCCTGCTTATGCAAGACCAACAAATGGCTTTGAGTCTGGGTGTGTGTGGGGGGTGGGGGTAGGTTTTTTTCCTTTTCTTTTTTTCTTCCACTTTGTGTATATTTGCAAGATGTCCTGGGGGCCAACTCAATTGTTTAAAGATAGAATACACCATTGATAATTGCTTTGGGGGGGTTGTATTTTCTAGTAAATATCGTTTAACGGACCTGTTCGAAGTTTTACAATTATGGATGGCGATGAAATCACGAAAAACAGCGTTTGTTTTCAACTGGCGTCTGGCAGTTGTTCTTATAAACGTTATTATTGTTTGTTCGCGATCGCCGTCCGGCGATCTAATTACAGGATATCTAGCGCGATCATTTTGCTTGATGCCTAGAGTCATCATTTACTTTCAAATAAGTAAGATATTTCTTAATAATTTGGTGGTAAATATTTTCAATATCTGCAAATAGTGTACCCTACCTTTAAGTTGGGGTATTTTATGCATCAGGGAATGAAAGTTGGTGTCCACATAAAGATTTGAGTCAACTGCTGATGTGATGGGACTTGAGTTGAATCTGAAAACCTGTCGTCCTGGAATTGAATCTTACAACTGTAGTGATTGGTCAAGACTTGAGTACTAGTCCAAGATTTGAATCTACAACTGTAGTGATTGGTCCAGACTTAAGTACTAGTCCTAGATTCGAATCTTGCAACTTTAGTGGTTGGCATTCTTGCGTTAAGCCACACAAAAGTATTTTAAAGGTAGTATACACCATTGGTAATTGCTTTAATTATCATGAATGGGTAGATTTGGGGGGGTTGTATTTCATGGTAAATATCGTTTAACTGACTTTTCCGAAGTTTTACAATCATGGATGCCGAGAAAAGCACGAAAAACAGCGTTTGTTTTCAACCGGGGTCGAGCAGTTATTCTTATGTTATCTTTGTTTTTTCGCTCTCGCCGTCCGGCGAGAGCGAATTTTTCTTTATAAAATTCATTTTTTTTGGAATAATTACAGGATATCTAGCGCAATCCTTTTGCTGAATGCCTAGAATCATTATTTACTTTCAATTGAGTAAGGTATTTCTTAATAATTCAGTAGTAAATATTTTCGATATCTGCAAATGGTGTATACTACCTTTAAGGTTTGATTTGATCATTTTTTGTAAAATTAAATGAAAAAACGCGGGATAAACTCGGCCCTTCGTTAGTATACTGTACTCACAAAACTTTTTTTTTCTTCTCTCAATAAAAGCCCACAAAAAAACTGAATATTTTCAAACCGCAATCAAGTAGTCCCACATGCAGTCATTAAAATGTAACCCCAATACTATTGTGACCCAAAAATCATTACCCAAAGGTAACACTAACTGCATGTGTCACCTTACATTTTCAGGAACAGGGGATCTCTTGTTTCCAACAGTGTGGTTGTGATAACAAAATTATTGTGCAACAGAGACCAAAAATCAGTCACAGAATCCTTCTCAAGGAAATACTAATGAATGTTTATGATACCATTGCACATGAACCTTTGACAACAGATCTCTATGACCTTAAAGGGATCCTATACGTTTGGTAATTACTCAAAAAATTTATGGCAATAAAAACTTACTTGGTAAGAAGTACAGCAGCTTTGGATAGTACCGGTATAATGCATTTTTAGAAACTTTTCACTTCGAAGTACTGCGGTTATGGAAAAAGATATCACTTTTTATCCCCAAAAATTTGAATCTGAGAAGCGTTACTGCAGTGACGTTTCTCAGATTGTGTATTCCAATGCAAATTATTCTTCCTGCAATATCGGCAATATCTCAAAAACGCTACCACCTTTTGAAATGAAATTTGTACAGGTTAGTTTTATGGTAAATATTAGGGCTAGTATAGGATTGAAACAAACAGTGGGTTCCAATTACCAAACGTATACGATCCCTTTAAAGTACATTGGGTTGCATAATAATTTTTGAATGCATCAAGATACTACCGGTATCACGCATGGACAAATTTGAAACCAAAAAAATTAAATTGTTTATTTGGACTTGTTGTACATCGTGTCTTATTCCTCGGATATGAGAAGATGCTTTGAGCAAAATGTTGACTAGTTTTTGTGCAACAGTGTCAGATAGGTGTGCAGCAGTATACATCTGTATAAACAGAGTAACACTAACCGTGTACATTGTCACGCATCAGTGAAATACTGCAAGGCATCAGCGATTCAGTGTTGGCTCAACCCACAGAAAATATCACTTTGCTGTTTATTTGCCTGGCCCAATTCAGATGAAAATTAATCTCTCAAAAGTATATGTGTTCTAGTATTTCCAAGCTCAATTTTCCAAATTGCTACCAGTAGGTGCTTTTGCAACTTTTTGCAGAGGTATTTGGCTGAACACATCCAAAGCTATTTCCAGCTATTTTCTAAATTAGCTAACAATTTTGTTTCCTCTTTTCCCACAGCTACAACTTAAACACAAGCCAAGGGATGACGGCTGGCCCCTGTGTTACCACGGTAACGTGGTAGTGCACCTGTGCGAGGTGGACCGCGAGAGTCTCCGCCGGGGCGACTACTACCTTTACGTCAAGCCCGACCTTCCCAAATACCCACCCGCGACTCCTAACACCCACCCAAACGCCGTCGCGCTGACCCTCCAGTTCCTAACGTCGGACGGTGAACTGGTGGAGATTCCCGTGCCTGCCTCAACTTTCCGGGATGTCTTTACCAGTAACTGGCTTCGGGATGCAACCAGGGACGTCCTTCCGCACTCCTCTTCGAGTGCAATGGACCTGAGCCCTTCCTTAGAGGGCAACTCTAGCATCTTGAACCTCCAGAGAGCCTTGAGCAGCTGCCTGATAGCTGGGGAGCTGGGACTTCAGCGGGAGGATTGGAGAGACATTGTCCAGCCTCCAGTCATGGAGAGGAGACTATCGGGTCGTAGGTCAAAGGCCCAAAGGTTGCGAGAAGGTGGAAGTAGTAGCTCGAGTGGGGACAGTGGTAGCAGCAATGGCGGAGCGAGTCAGTCGCGAGGTGGAAGGAAGAAGCAACAAGGCAAGCAAGCTGGTAAGTTCTGGGCTCAATTAGACAGAGTTGCTAAACAGAAAATACTGGTAAGCCAAGAATCAAATAACGCGCTGACTGGTAACAAGAATTTGCTAAAAAGAGTTTTCATTCTGTGTGCACAACAGCTCTGTGAAACTGGTTCCCACATAAATGTCTAGATTCCAAACATCCAACTTTTTAGACCAAAGTTAGGGTTTACCATAAAATTAATGTAGTCTTTTAACCAGTTTACGCCAGAGTTTATTTTGAACTAGTTAAAAGAATTAATTAATGAAATTAAATGCAAAGCACGACTGAGTTTATTCTGAATGTGTCTATTAGCGATTGCGTTTTTGCCGAGAGATATTAGGGGTCATTGGCAATTATTTCAAATGTCTTGTCCGGTGGCCTCCCTCAACTCTCCCTGTTAAACCATTTGAGGGGGTCACTTTGACACAGCCCAAGTGCAGTATGGTACTTCAGGTTAAAGGTAATGTAGGATACACCATTTGCAGATATCGAAAATATTTACTACCGAATTATTAAGAATTTTTTTACTCATTTGAAAGTAAATAATGATTCTAGCCATCCAGCAAAATGATTGCGCTAGATTTCCTGTAATTATTCAGAAAAATATAATTTTATGAAGAAAAATTCGCGATCGCCGTGCGGCGTTATACAATGTAAGAATAACTGCTCGATGGCGGTTGAAAACAAACGCTGTTTTTCTCGGCATCCATAATTGTAAAACTTCGGACAGGTCAGTTAAACAATATTTACTATAAAATAAACCAAAACACTCAAATCTACCCATTCATCATAATTCAAGCAATTACCAATGGTGTATCCTACTTTTAACTCATAGTCTGCGAACTTGGACAATTTGAATTTTTCGTCTCATACTTGAGAAATGATTCAGTTATACAGCTTCCTGGTCGTGCATACTTTGTGAGTCTCTCCTACAATTGGATTAATTTTAATAGGCTGCCACATCAGTCACGCTTTATCAAAACACACAATGGAGGCACCCAACGAAATAGTTGGTGGGTTGTCCAGCAGCACTATTACCATGACGACACCGACAACCAATCAGCTTGTCTCGGCTTGACTGGCCACTATTATATTTCTGTATGGGAACAAATAAGGCATTGCCTTTTTGACCTAGAGATTGTTTATGTAGGGAATTATACCATTACATTTTTGATGGCATGGGAATAAAGTATGGGTCCGAGTGGGAAAGAAAAATAAAACTTAGTAAGGTTTTTCCTTTTGCCACCCACTATGTCTAGTTGCATAAAATTCACTTTATGCACTTTCTATCCCCTACGGCACATGTGGCCAATTCATTTAAAATGTAACAGTAGTTTTCTTGTTGTTGGTAGGTGTGTGATTTTCAAGTTCACACGACCTCGCAAATTGGAATAAAAATAATAACCAAATGTATCTAGACTAAATCGTCTCTGCATGATGTATGTAACATGTATGTGTTCACATACCACATGATTTTATTTAATTTTTCTCGGTAATTTTTTTGGGGTTCTCCGCAACTGAATTTAAAACAAATCCTGTAGTATTATTTTACCATGGAAAACTCTCCCAACAGGTCTGAACTGAAGTATATTCTACGTAAAAACATTCCAATCATTTTGAGAAATTCTTAAAACTGTTAAAAGTTTGGAAATTACAATTTAGTAGTTAATTACCTGACAATTTGATGTTGAATTGGTTGGTGCAGTTAAAGGTAGAATACACCATTGGTAATTGCTTGACTTTTATCAGGATTGGGTGGATTTTGGGTGGTTGTATTTTATAGTAAATATTTTTTAACTGAACTGTCCAAAGTTTTACAATCATGGTTGCTGAGAAAAGCAAAAAAAAACGGCTTTTGTTTTCGCGACCGTCGTCCTGCAATCTTGATTTTTTCGAAACAATTACAGAGTATCCAGCGCAATCATTTTTCTGGATTCCTACAATCATTATTTACTTTCAGAAGAGTAAGATATTTCTTAATAATTAAGTAGTAATTTTTGTCCGATATCTGAATCTGGAAAAAAGTCTGGGCAGTTTTCCTTTCCAGTCAAACACAAGAGGGCAGCATACAGTAACCCTCACGTTGCTAGCTCTCAGCTGTGAGACATTCCAACCGTTCAAGACATTTTCAGCATCATAATGCGAAACGGTACACATATTTTGACTTTGATTCTGGGGGTATGCCTAACCCAATGTAAAGGTCAGTTTAGGGGTACGGGTACCGTACCAATCTTAACAGATTCCAACAAAACATGCTGTTAGGTTTTGACGAGATGAGATTGTATTGTTTTTTCTCATGTAATATACAATTATTTACATCAGCATAACTTATACAAAATTTGTTCTTTAATATGCTCTGATTTGCTTTCCTAAAATGAGGAAATCAGAAAATTAGCCAGTTACCATATGAACCAAACCTGTGTTACAAAAAAGGCAAAAATGTTAGTTTAAAAGCTTAGAATAACATCTGTAACATATCCATTTTGAAGAAAAAAAAGTAGCTCCGAGTTGTTCTACATATAAAATGGTATGCTGCCCTCTATTGAGGGATTTGGGAAATCACAGCCAATCTTCACATGTTTTACTCAAGTTACCAATAAAAAATAGATGCCAAGGACCAATTGCAAGTCACTATTATTTCTGGGGGAATACATGTAAATGAAATAATGGTGGGATTTTTTCACAATGCGTTTTCCCAAAACTGTCTGGAATGGTCTATGAAATCGAAACGAAAGCAGAAGTTCATTCCGTCAACGGTTTTCACACGTTTCAAGGCAAAACTTTTTCCCAAACAAACAAGTTTTAACAATGGAGTGCGTATCCACTGTTTGTTATGACTATGATCCAATGACTCTGAAGAAACATTCTTGTTCAATGATAATTTAAATACAATTTTTTAATTCTATTTTTATTTATTTATTTTGCAAGGTCATATTTACACGTAAAATAAAAATAAAAATAGTATTTACTTGTAGTTTGAGTAATTTTGTAAATGGGAATATATGCAAAATGTTCATTTTTACAATTGTTGGTTTATTTTTTCTTACTTTTTTGAGAATTGTTTTTTTTATTCTTATACATAACATTTCCTTAAACAGTTCGCGCCAGGATTATTTTAACATCACTGAGCCGACGTGCGGGACTATTTTTAACAAAACTCAATCTGATGCGGGTTCAGGCCGATAGCCCCGGGAAGCACACCCACGCATTTCCGGCCTTGCTCGGGCGCTGCTGACAGAAATTTCCAGGATTGCTCGTGGCGTGTTTATGCGCCATCCATTTTAAATCTGGGGAAAACTTTGCGTTAATGTATACGTCATCCGGCGCGAACTGGTTAACATGATAACTAAACAATTGTTGACTGCTGTGATGTGGGATATGAAGTTTTGAACACCCTCGGGGACTCGTTGCACCTTTGGCTTAAAGGTACACCATTGGTAACTGATTGAATTATCATGAATGCGTAGATTTAGGGGGTTATATTTCATAGTAAATATTGTTTAACTGACCTGTCCGAAGTTTTACAATCATGGTTGCTGAGAAAAGCAAGAAAAACGACTTTCGTTTTCAACCGGAATCGGGCAGTTTTTCTTATGTTGTTTTTGTTTTTTCGCGATCGCCGTCCGGCGATAATGAATTTTGGTTTATACAATTCAATTTTTTGGAACAATTACAGGATATCTAGGGCAATCGTTTTGCTGGATGCCTACAATCGTTATTTACTTTCAATCAAGTAAGATATTTCTTAATAATTCGGTAGTAAGTTTTTTCGATCTGCAAATGGTGTATGCTACCTTTAACTCGGGTGCTATGCTTCCCTCAGGGATTAGAAACGTTATATCCCACGTCACAGCACTCTATCAACAATTGTTAATTATTACACAATCTCTAGGTTAACTTTCCAAGCCTTCATTCTTATCTTCGGTTATTTGTTTGTCAAATGTTGTCATGATAGCGGAAATTGCAGTAGAGGTAGTATGGTTTCCCATAACAGGATTAAACCTAAACCACAAGAACTAACTCGGCACTTCATGTCTCATTTAGAATTCCACGCTTCACACTTAATGACAGGAAACATTTTGTTCTATTTTTGTCGCTCGATCAATTAAGAGTTAGTGAATGACAAACAGGCGATGGGGACACCTATTCATTTGCACCATTCACTCTGAATGTGCACACACGTTGCAATAGCTCAACTAACTTGAGTCCGCGACAGAAAACTAACATTTACAACTCGTTGGGGAAAATGGGCGACACCTCGGCTGCCAGATCCAAACAATTTGTTCTTGAAAGTATACGCGTATGGTGTTGCCGAGTTAATGTTGGACATCTACATATTAAAGTTTGCTTTGTATGTAAGTACCGCATGTATGTTCTTACCGCATGTATGTTCTTTTTTTTTAGAAGCTTGTGAAATTACTTTAATAATTGTACAATTTGTTTTGTAATCCAGATTTTGGTTCATTCGTAAAAATGTATTGAAGTCGGATACAAATTTCTGTCTTTCTAAAATATAAACTTAATTCACTTTTGGTGCAGTATGCATTTGAGTAGTGTGCCAGGTGGGTCATTCTAGAAATTTAGAGTCCAAAGTATGAAATTTGTTATTACCTCGGTACTTTGTAATTACCATTCAAGTATTATTATAACCAGTGCACGCAGGGATTATTCTAACATCACCGAGCCGAGGCGCGGGATTATTTTTAACGAAACTCGATCCGAGGCGGGTTCAGGATGATGGTACCGGGAAGCACACCCACGCATGTCCCGCCTTGCTCGCTGCTGACAGACGTTTCCAGCCTTACTCGTGACGCGTTTATGCGTCATCCGTTTTCAATCTGGGGAAAACTTTGCGTGTATATACGTCCTCCGGCGAAAACTGGTTAAGAATGATTACAAATGATATTGTTGTTTGTTCCTCGGGTCATTTGCTATTTGTAATCATTCTATGGGCCTTTTCAAATTCCTGGCTTTGTCTTCGTCTTTGGCTTTAGGCGATTTTAGGCTCCTGTTCGGCGAGATCTCCAGCCAAACTTTGGTGCCTGTTGTGCTTCAGGAACATTCAATCGATTAAAATGAAACCAAAAGTTTGAATATTTCTATTTGCTTCTATTTCTATTTGCTTCTTAGTGATTCGGATTACAGAGGCGAAGCTGAACACGAAGCAAAGGTTTCATAAACCCCTTATCAGGATTAACTGCAAAAAGTACCGCATCAGAATAACCTTTGGTTAAATTGTAATACGGGCTTATCGCTATATTTTGTTTTCCCCTCCTTTTTTAGGGTCAATGCGAAAATCTGGTTCTGACGATGGTAGCGGAGGCAAGGATGCCAAGACATCTCGACTCCAACTGGCCCAGTATATGCTGGAAGTGAACTTTGAACTGTTGCACTCGCGGGCTGTCATTCTTACAGGTGGGTTTCCTACACGAGTCAAAAAATCAACTCGCAAGTTAAGAACCTGTGTAATTATTTGATTTATTTTGTCAATCATCAATTTAAGCCTTCAGTTAATTTGGTGATGTCAACAAAAATATGAATATATATTAATATTCATTGAGAATTCAGAACAAATAGTATTTTAGAGTTGAAACGAGTGACTGATTTTTGTGACTTGAGTTGATTGAGTAATTTTTTACATGTGACTAGAGTCGTCGAGTCGAGTCGCAGATATTTTGAACATTGCATAATAAACACATTGTTGAAAGTTAAGTTCGACTCTGTCATTAACTCGAGTCATTAACGCGAGTCATTAACGCGAGTCATTAACGCGAGTCATTAACGCGAGTCATTAACGCGAGTCATTAACGCGAGTCATTAACGCGAGTCATTAACGCGAGTCATTAACGCGAGTCATTAACGCGAGTCATTAACGCGAGTCATTACAACTCTGAAATATCTTGAGTCAGCTCATAGGAAGAGGGCTTATTATTGACGTATGCTACCTAGTTTGAAATTATGGCTAAAACTAAAAAATGACTTGCGAATTCTGATCCCCAATTGGTCATTTATTTAGAATGAGTAAAAGGCTTGTGACCAAGTCATGCCGCGGGCCAATTTCAGACAATTGTTAAGCGCTAACTGAATTGACACGCTGGCTGCACGTCACAAATATTTTTTTAAATTTGTGTTTATTGGCCCACTCTCATCTCTAGTCCAAAGGGAGTTAATTGGGCACAGGTTTTTCCTTACGAATATTGACGTCAGTCTGGCCCAACCTTTGATGATTACAGTACTTGTGGCTTTCTCGAGAACAGTGTGAATATTAGGGATTTCCTGAGTACTCTCGTAATTATCGTTAGTTATCGTCGTTGTATTTGGAAAAAAGTTACATACTTCTTGTCGGTTAATTTCACGGGATGGGTCCCAGCTTTTATGGCTTGTAAGGTAAATTGGATCACTATATGAGCCTTGTCGAAGCAATTGAGAGAAAATCGAAAACACGCTTTGCTGTATTTGTTGAGTCATTGTTCCATGGGCTTTCTTGCACATGTATTATTAGTTGTCATAGGATTATTAGTTTGCATAAGATTATCAATGATGTGAAAATCTTTGATTTAGACAAGTTTTGTACTGGTAAACAATTTTGTTTTCTTGTTCTGTGATCTGTAGTTTAACACGTCAGAATTGCAGGTTTTGTACATATATACAGTAATATTGTTTGTCCCACATCAATTGTTTTGCATTTTTTTATTGCACATTTGTTCTGTCTTTTTATGACATTTGAAAAAATCTGCGTTATTTATTTCCTTTTACATGTATTTTCAAGAATTTCCAAATTGCATGCAAACATGTCCTTGCCATAACTATTATGTAAAAAACTATTAGGAAATACGTCATTTCCTTTTCTTTTTTATATTTTTGTATGAATTGCACATCCGACCACCTATCAATGTGGCTTTCATTTTCTTATAATAGGGTCAAGAGACAGTAGGGGCGGGGCCATCTTGGAGATACAGGGGGACAGCTCTGTCTGGACAGAGACCCAGTACAGTCTTGACGATATCGGCAAGGTGATTGGCTACCTGTTCGGCATACCCAGGTAAGAATGCGTCAAGGGGGGGGGGGGGGGGGGGGGGGGGAAGGTGGGGGAGGGTGGGGGGGGGGGGGGGGGGGGAGGGGGAGGTCGGGGGCTAGAGACAATTATTTTTTTGGGGACAGATGAATAAACCATTGTTTTTTCTCGATGAGCTCAAAAATTAAGAGAATCTGTGTGCCCTCCAATTTAGCCCATGTCGTCCCGCTTCCCCTCTTCAGCCTAAAAGATGAAACAACAGCCCCCTCAGTGGAGCTCCTAAACCCTACAGCCACACCACCCATCTCTCTCATATTTTTGTATGTTTACAGCTTACAACTTACAGTCTCCATGCAACAGACAGAGATTCTTTCAGCAGGAAAAAGTGTGTTAACCAGTTCGCACCGGGATTATTTTAACATCGCCGAGCCGAGGGGCGGGATTATTTTTAACGAAACTCGATCCGAAGCGGGTTCAGGCTGATAGTGCCGGGAAGCACACCCACGCATTTCCGGCCTTGCTCACTGCTGACAGACATTTCCGAACTTGAACTTGGCGTGTTTATGTGTAATCCGTTTTAAATTTTGGGAAATTGTTGCGTTTATATACGTCATCCGGCGCGAACTGGTTAAGCAATGAAATAGAGCCCTGAATGTGGGAAGGCAAACCGAGGAAAACATTTAGGAACAAATTGGCTGATCAAAAACTTAAATCACAATCAGAATCGATCTCTGTAGGTACCGGTATGTAAACAAGTTAAAAACAAAATTCATGGTGCTAGTTTTGATAAGACAATAGAAGAAAGATTACGAAAGGAAATTGAACCAATTTGTCAAGAATGACGGTGGAGGAAATCGCGAACTGATAACAAATTTGTCACGTCGCAGTGGTAATACCGTACATTCACTGCCACATTCAATGGCTCTTGTTGGTATTTCCTATCTCAATAAAAATAATGCCATCAATCCTGCCTGTGATTCATCGCTTGTTCCAACTCGTCTCTTGTTCACATTGTAATTTTCAGAAATGGGTGGATTTAGGGGTTAGTATTGTATAGCAATTATTGTTACTCTGACCTCTTTGACCTTTGGGGATTGTAGATGCTGAAAAAACCAAGAAAAACAATTATGTTCTTGTAGTCTGGTTCCCTGACTGCACTTTAGATGAAAATGGAGCAATTTATAGACGTCGGGGGAATTGTATTTTCAGAGAATCAGTCTAGCCGACTGGTACCTGTTCACAGGTGTGTAATCGATTGCACAGAAAATGCCAACTAACCGAATATGATAAATTGGGAGCAGTTTTGAAAACAAAAGACCAGGTTCTTTCCAACATTCTAACCAGCATTCTTTCCAGCATTAGAAAATTGATAACCATATCCCATGGTTTTACAGAATGCTTGAGACTGTCATTCACTAACGGTCCAGTAAAATATTTTGTGATAATTTTTTTTAAGTTTTTTTTTATGTTTACAAATGTTGTATATTCCCTTAATTTTTTTTCTGGCCGTCTTGAAAGGGTCAGCAGAATAAAGTTGAACTGTGTCCGTCCTTCGAACCCTGCTAATCTCCAGGCTTTAAGCTAAATGGCTTGTTTATTCCGGGCTAGGTTTTCTCATAGGAAGGGTTGTGGCCAGCTGGATTCTGATGGGCGAGGATGGACATCCTCCACCCCTCCCGTAGTTAAGCCCTTAATTATTGACCCATTAAATGACCTTGTTGTGGCTGATTATGATATCTTTTTGAAGCAAGTCGTTGAGAGAGAAGTTAAGGTTGTTTGTGGTTGTTGTTGACATGATTATGATCTTATGGTTGATTAGGATCTCAGTGGCTGAAGTGATAAACACACAATCAAAAAACGAATCAAATAAATTAATTGCAATTAGTTCTCAGTGGTCCATTCTCCATCACGTGTCAGCCGCTATTTTGACTGTTTGCCAAGCGCGCACGCGAGTGTTCACGCACAGCAAATATGCCTGCGTAATAGGCTAGCGCACGGGTTACCCGTGTGTTAGTCTACTACGCATGCGCTTTACGATGTAATCGTGGAACTAGCACATGGGTGTTGTAAGCACGTGCGAACATTGCCTAAGCTACACATGAAAAGATGGCAGCGCACGTAAATGTTAATCAGCGTTTTCCCGAGCTCATGAAATTGTGCAACGAAATATGTATGAGGTATAGTAAAACAAATATAACATGGTTTATTATGGGTTGATATAATAGTCGATATCGCCTATACCCACCCTCTAATAATGTTATGTATACTTTCATTCACCCCAAAACTAAGGGCCAAACGAAAACAAAGCCCCACCTTCCTAAAGCACTGGTTAATATCTCGTTACTCGGCCCGGTTCCGGGTAATTATGGGCCCGTCCTTGCACGAGCAGGGAACTAGTCTGGACAGCGCGCATAGCAGTGTTAGTGTAATATGTGAGGCAGTAGCCTGGTGCCGAGGTCCATTCATACGGAAGCGTGGTCTGTGTTTGGCAATCAGCACTCATCAACCGTTTCCTCCTGTGATGGGTGAAAACTTCCTGTTTTATGCTCTGCCCTTCCGTGAGAGCTGCTTGCTCTAGCTTTTGTTTTAGCTATTGCAGCGTCCGGTGCTCAATTAAAGATATTTTGACTGTCCTAATTGGTATCTTGAGGTTTGAGGGGGTCTTATTGTTTTGCCACAAAATGGCAGTAATCAGGTCTGGGAAAGTGTGGTTATGAATACTTCGCAAGCTCCCTAAGCCACACAAAATTGTTGTGTACACATTTCTTAAATATTTTGGTGCATTCTTTCTCATCTTTCTCTCAAGTGTTCAGAATTATTCTACTCTTTCCGGTTCTGTCAATAAGTCTTCAAACTTTTCTGTCTTGTTGAGTTGATTACCCCTTTTTCTGTTTTCTGGGTTACTTATACCCAGTTCTTCAACTAAATTAACAAATATAGACACTACCTGATCAGTTAATCGAACAATCTATTTGTAACCTAACTTTGTTCTGATTGGCTGAGAACGGGATGATCGACTTCTAGAGAGATGGTTTTTGTTAAAATTGGTGCGTCTGAAGTTTAAAGAATTGCATTATGTTATGGTTAGTGGGCGATTATTATACATATACCGGTATTTTCTTCACTTTTGCGAGTAGAGTGAAATTTTGCTTTTTGCAAGATGATTGTTTTTTACGGTATAGAAAAAACCAACCCTGCATTTAATTCCCAACCTCGGAGTATAGGTATTGATCGAATATGTTGTGATAGGTCATCACATACAATGTTGTCATTACACACAGGGACATAATCAGGAATGTCACAGACCAGAAATTGTATTTCCTTTACTTTAACAATACACACGCCGCGCGCAAAGTGGATGCAGCACTATTCAGCCCGCTGGACCTGATTGAATAAGTGCTGCCCAATTACAGGCTAGCCGTCCACAATGACGGGCAATTTTGTTTTTCCTCCTCTGCCCAAGACGGTAAAACTGACAACACTAATACCCAGGGATGACATCACCGTGTCTGTCCCCTGAGATGACTCGTCTTCTGTCCTGAGTGCAAGAAGGATCTTAGAGGGGGGGGGGGGGGGGGGGAGGAGCAGGTTGTGGGTTGTGGGAGACATGTGCCCCACCCCGGCAATGACTTAAGCCGTTCAGTCTGCAACTAGTTAAAGTGTCGGGCAAAGTGTGTCTAGAAAAGGATTTTAGTTACACCGTAAAGAAAAACCTCAATACCGTCATCGGAGGTTTACTCATAGGGTATTTAGGTTTTAGCCATTGTCCACGCTATGGTATATTTTGTTCTCTCGTCTGTCGAGTGCTCAATAATTGATCAGTTGAAAGCAGGTGGTGTTGGCCTTTGCAGGTATTGTCTCTGATAGCTCTGTGGATTTCAAGGCCAAATACAGACCTCTTTATATTGGATGAGATTTGATTTTTGTAGTGAAACGTAACAAGCTTCATATATTGGATGCAGTACAGGATGCAGTATTGGCTGCAGACTCTGATTGGCTCTGCTGTTGAAGATCGTACAATACAACAGATTTAGATGTCGTTTTAAACTTTAAACGAAACTTTACAGTTTCTCATGTTTAACTTTGTTTGTATTTTCTAGAGAGGAGGTTCGTGCCAGAGGCCTTTCCGTGGCAGTCGACGCCAGATCTGCACCTAAATCTGCCCTTGAAGCCATTGCAGAATCACTCCAATTATTAGAGGTATTGCATTTGTTGTGGGACACCATTCTCTCATATTTTCTTCTTTTTAAGTTTTTTTTTTTTATTTTTTTTTTTAGCTGAACGAAGTTTAGAAAGAGACTATACAATCAAAATTTCTGTCCATAGGCTGTCCATCTGTCTGTACACATGTACATGTAGTCCGTCCGGATGTAATTTTGGTTGAAGTTTAAAAATTGGTCTTACATGCAAAGTTAAAGTCCCATTCCAATCAAACTTAGGTCATGGATGCAATATTGTAACCTTCATATCAGGCTTGTGTTACGAGAACCATCTTTGTTTTTAATAACAAAAAACTAAGAGAAATTTTTACAATATTTAAAAAAAAAGGTAAATCAGCATTGTAACTAAGCTCTGCTATAAGTTTCTTGACGGTCGTCTTTGAAAAATGTTTTGCTGATTTCTCTTCCATCTTAACTTTTTTTGTTCCCTAGGAGAGCTACCCTGGTGCAATCCACCAGACGACAGTACTCATTAATTCAGACTCTGTACTGAGTCGCTTCTTCACTGGCTACTACAAGCCTAGAGTCAACTACAAGGTACATATTATATATTTTTCGAGTAAAAACTTACGAAATTACCGCATTTTGTATGTATTTGCCCATATTTTGTTTTAAATACGGCGCATTTTCTTGATTGTAGTGTGAAGTTGCGCATTCTATTCACAAGCTCCGTCAACATGTTGCCGGTAATCGTCTAACCAAGAGATTTAGTGGAAGTTTTTCTTACGACCATGACAGCTGGATCCGATTTAGAATGGTAAGTCAACACTAGTCATTTTTGCTTTTTTTTCTCAATTTTTTTGGGTTTTTTTCAATTTTATTAGGTGCAATATTCAAAATAACTAGTTGTAGACTTTCCCTCCCAAATTCATACAGGAGAACAAAGGAATGTCCTCAGTAACACAAACATGTACCGGTATGTGGAAAGGGGTGAGGGATTTTTTGTATTTTATTTTTTTGTATTTTTTTTTTTGGGGGGGGGGGGGTTTGACACATAGTACATTTGTAATATGACTGTACTGTATATTTTGTTGTGGTGGGTTAATAGCCTAAACCGTTTGTGTGACCCTGTCACCTACATGTACATTGTTTGTTTTTGCAAAGATTCCTTCAGTCATTGGACAATTTTCTTCAGAGACTCTGTTCATGTTGAGACTAAAGTTGACACCACCCCAAGTATTTTTTTAATTTATCATGTTTCAGAATTCCACTATCGATTCAATTCCCAAGTGCTTAGCAACAGACATGCTGTCGTTGAGTCTATCGAAACCTTGCCTCCCAAAGAGAAATTCTTTCAGTGAGCCCAAATATGTCAAAAATTTGGAAACCAATACATTTGTTGTTTTAATTTTAGCATTTTATAAAATTGTGCAAAAGGTTTTAATAGCTTTGCATATTTGGTCTTAATTCAGGGAAAATTGTTACCATCTATTTAATTATTATTCATCAATGTAAAAAAATGAAACGGGATAAAATACATGTATTTTCATTCAATTTAAAGTTAACTGTTTTATGTCAGTACTTTAATTTTGTATTAATGTTTTGTAGTTGTTATTAAAATTCCTACCGTAGTCTAAAGTTGCAGTTAATTAAACAATTTGCTGAATCGATAGATTATTGCAAAAAAAAAATCTAACCTTAAACTTAAGATGGGGTCACAGTTAAATCTGGTTCCCTGAACTTTTCGGGTCGTTATTTGTTTACCTCTGCACTAATTACATCTAGGGAGTTGTTGATAAACTTACCCCCACCACCACCAGATCGCACCCTAGCCATCAAAACAAGGTGAAAAATATCCCCTACAGTGGGGGTGTCCTTTGTGTGGTCAGTGTGGGGGATCAGTGTTGGGGATTTTAAGAATGTTGGATTTCCCCCCCCCCTGTGTCTGATCCACTCAAGTTGTCAGCATTTTATGGGTGGATATCTTTGTTGATGGACAGTCCGAACATGAGTGGGTACAAAGGTACAACAGGGGAAATGCACTATGAATGTCTGTGGTATGCGGTGTTTGGTGTCTTGTTTTTGAATTAGGCTGTGAATACCTTTCCTACTGACATCACTTGGGGAATAGACTGCGCAGATAGTTGAGCCCAAACCTAGGGTGCTGCATGTACATGTATTGTGTTGATCTGGACTTTGGTGTGCAGATGGATTTTGATGATTGCTTGGAACAGTTGAGTTGGGCACAGGGTACGGAGAGAGTCCCTAAATATCAGGCAGAGACCTGAAGCTTGGAGGATTGTGGAAGGACAAAGCAGTTGTCAAAGCAGGGTCAGACTTGAGTGTTGGATAACAGGGATGAGACAAGGATGAGGTTCTTGTAAGAAAGGTTATTGTGTCTCCCGTAGAGATATACATCTGGACGGAGGAATTGTTAATGTTAAGCTGGTTCGTTTTTGCCTTCACGTTTGTCAAGATCTTTGGGAGATGTTTGAGCTATGAAGAGGTTGTGCTAGCCATCAGGATTCAAGAAGGTTGGTATTGAATGGTGTCTTAAAACTGGCTTTTAGTTAGTTCAGTTTCTTCCACGAACACAAGCAATTAAAACAAAAACAAAAAATCCTAAGTAATGCATAATATTCTTGACGCTTTACATTTTGGGGTTTTTTTTGTTGTAAAAAAACTAAACCCCAAATGAATGCGTTTTCTTCCGCTGTCCAACTAAAGTTTACCGATTTGAGTTTGAAAACATTAGCTTGATTGACTTCAGTTTTTTTAGGCTCCGCATTTGTAGACAGCTTGCGTCAATCACTTGAACAGTTTGCAAAAATAACGAGCTGGGAGAGCATTGCTAAAATGAATCCCAGTCTGGAAAAATGGCCGACAGCTCACACTCATTGGTCATAACTACTCGTTATTATTCTAGGGTCTGTGACCCCACTATTTTTAGTCTTCTTCGTCTTGGGCGCGGCAGACTGATAAATTGATGACTTGGGAATGGATGAAGGATGTTTTGAGGTGTTTGATGAGGTTTGTCTGGTCATCGGAGTGGAATGCCCTCCGGCATTAGTGACTGGACCTTTGGGAGGAAAGAATCCATCAGTGAATTAGACGTCAGTCTTCGAAACTAATATTGGACATCTAAATTTGAGCTAATTTGTTGTTTCTTAGAAAGAACTTATTTCTCCAATGCATAGATTTGCTGTCTGAAGTGAACCAACCTTTATTTGGGTGCTCCTAATACTGTTTGCTGCGGCGTGATACGTCAATAGGTCTGAAGGGCGGGCAAATCTGTGATTCATGCAATTATGACTTGCACAAAGTGTAAGCCTGTGGAATTGAGCCAAGTTAGGTGTGTGTGGGTGGTCATTTTTTTGGCCGAGGTGTTATGTGTACAACAAGCTTAACTGGATACTGGATGGGAACAAATTTCTTCTTCAGAAGAAACTTACATACATGTACATGTGGATTTTGTTTTGAAATTCTGTCATTTTGAAATTCTTCATATCAAGAAATTTTACAGATGAGAGATGGTTGCCATTTCAGAGCTGATGTTTGTGTCACTATGAGCCAAATGTGAACTTGTCCATATTTTAAAAACTGTTACGCAATTTTATTTTTTTAAATTCCTCTCTCCAGAAACTTGAGCCCTTTGTCTCCGGCTGCCAGAGTGCCGCCAAGTTCCTCTTTACGTCCATGGAGGACTTCACCATGACCGGTACCCCGCTAGGAGCCGGTGACATCAACCAGGCCATCGAGACGGTGCGACACAAGCACCAGGATATATACCAGGATACGCGGCTAGCAGGGCTACACAGAGAAGGGGATGGCATACTGATGGCCCTACGTAACCACGAGGGACCATTGGCATTGACGGAAGATTTCCAGTAAGTTTGGGACATTTATTTCCTTTTTAAAGGTTTTTTTTAGGGGGGGGGGGGCAATATCTAATTACTGCTTTTTTCAAAAATCCAATATTCATTTATGCTCCCCCCCCCCCCCAAAAAAAACAAACAAAAAACACCAAAAAACCTGTTAACAATCTTCATCAGAACTTTCTTCATAATCTCAACAAATCTAAGACTCTGGACAGATTATAATATTTTCCGCTGCCCATTAGTTTATTTAATTTTTTTATACCTACCGGTACATGTACTCCAGAGCACTTTGTTATCAAGGAAGGTTATAAAATGTTAGTTGGAATCCCAAAAAGTGGATTACTAATTCCAAGCATCCATGGAACTACTAGTATCCTCCTGAAAATGAAATAAACAGTCTTGAAGGATGACCTACAATAATACAAAATTGGTATTCCAATGAAGAAAAAAAACTTTAGCTTGAGAATACCCCCCTCGATTTTGCTGTGAAACAACGAATGTATAAGGTTCAGATAATGCTACTGGTACTTGCCCCATTCCCCCCCCCCCCCCCACCCCCACCCAAACCCCCCACCCCCACCCAAACCCCCCACCCCCACCCAAACCCCCCCACAAAAATGACCTGTTATCATCCATCGTCATCTTCACAAATCCTGACAAATTAAAGTTGACACATTATCAGTTATGAAATCAGAGTAATGCCATGATCAGTTAACCCCTTCCCTAGCCTGCATAATACCATAATACAGTCAGTTTAACCCTGTATTTATTCTGTCAACTACTGTACCTGACTACTCAATGTTGGAAATCTAGATAATCCAGATGGGTTGGGGCTAGATCCCAAAAGGTGAAACCGGTTTAACAAAACACTGTTACTCAGCAAATTGTAATTTTTGTTTTCTTTTACCAAGTTGCATTTCGGTGTTGTCGGGAACCGGCTTGCAGATTATGGGATCGGATACCAATGACCAACTTTACAGTTAAACCATTGCTATGATGTCACTCTGTTGTTAAAAGTGTGGATTCGTATAGATCTACAAATCGACGCTTTAGAAAAAAGTGTGGATTCGTATCTACGAATCCACGCTTTTCAAACTGCCCTGTAAACAACCTACTGCTAAATAAGTGCATATTTGATCACAGGAAATGTAGCACAATTTTTAACATTTTAACACTGACATTGAGAACACAATTTAAGAAATGTATACCGTAGTATTTTTTGTCTCATTCCAAAGTTGGTGATGCTATTTTTGTTAATCTTACTTTGGGGTATAAACATGGATGGGGAAATTTAGGAAAAACAATTTGGCTACGTCTCCCTTATGTACTAATGCTACAAGTACACCTAATTATACTTATGGCTCACTGGCTACTGAGCACACCCATTAGAAAGGCTATTTATTGAAACTGGGCCATCGTAAACAGCTGTTTCTGGCATTACATGTAAATGAGTAACAATTGTGACTATTTTTAAAACTCTGAGAGGAAATGCATTAAGTGATTATTCTTCAAAACTTTGTCTGAACATAGAATTTGAAAAGACTTAATTGCTACATTTTCTTGTTCTTCTCATTGTGATATATGTTAGTTTTTTTCTTTCTGATTAGCAATTTGTGATTGTTCATATATTATTCAGCTCTCTCCTGTTCTAGTTTTGTAGGGTCCATGCTTAACAAGATGATGGGCTCAGTACACGAGTACCTCCTCTGCCGAAATAAAAGGCGAGTTGGGGAAGTCGATTATCGACGCCATCTTACCCGACTTTATTTTTGTTTCGTTCAGGGATGCCATGGTATGTGTTAGCGCCCTCTACGACCAGGTGCACCAGGCCTGCACTCAACTGGACGAGTTGGCAGACAGACGGTTGTCCATCCTCAACCAGAGATTGCAACTTGCCGTGTTCGAAGAGCAGACAACTGATGTAAGTGCATGAAATACAGAACTTTAGTTTTTAGAAATTCCTTTATTTTTTAGATTTTTTTTTTTTTTTTTTTCAGGAGCATTTTAGATGGTTGTCTTTGGGGAAAAAAGTTTCAAGTAATTTTTACTCCAATTACTCTGAAAAAAAAATCTCAGCACCAAAACTGAAGACAGAATCATTACGTATTAGTCCAAAGCCCTTAACATCTAAATAAGTTGTGGCTAAGTCTGTGGAAGATAAAAGCACCGACGTTTGTTGACTGTAGTGTAATAACTCTTCAACAAATCATTGCCCAAACTTGTAGCACTCGATAAAGTTATGAAGACTCCATTGTTATGCTACTTGACCTTATCCGATTCATCCGGCCTGGTTTTAGTAGCTTACCAATAACGGCATCATGAAAGCTTAGCGGTTAAACACAAAGCAATTGATGGCAATAAGAAACGAACGTAAAGGACAAAATGTTTAACTGTATAATGGCAGCGGCAACGATTGGTTTGCAAAGATATTAAAGCAGTTATTTGATGCCGACTCTGTGCTTAATTCTCTCAGTTGTTTGGTCAAATATTGATTCAGTTTTATAGACTTATGATGATAATTCTGATTTTATTTAGACACTGAATACAAAACCACGGCATAATACTGTAAATGTTTTGAATATAGTGAAGACTCAAGGTTTATATTGATATAATTATTACACAAATTGGCTTACATTTCATAGTGTACGTGTGTTATTCGATGCAGTGGCTTTTCGGGGTATTTTGTGTCGGAAATGTATGATATCGGTGTTTTCATATGTTTAGAGTTGAAAAGCTTCAAAGGCGTCATTTTTCCTCCATATGAAGAATAGTATGAAAATATTAAAGGTCGTTGAAAACAAAAAATCATTTTGAAAAAGATGTTTAGAGGTTTCTATTTGGTCATGGAGATTTTATTATTTGAAAAGGTAAGGATAAAATGTTCTTCTTTTCTCAATCTCCTGAAAAAACAAACCTTTGTTATTGTTCAGATGTTTGTTTTCTTCTCTTTGTTTTTCTACCCAATGACGATAGACTTGGTACACTTTTTCGAAACGATATTTGTCCCTTTGTGTGTCCACGACAAGGCGTAAATATTTAACAAAATTTTGGAAAACTTGGAAAGTCTTATGTTCTGTTTCTGACAGACAAAGCTTTCTTTTTTTATCTTCTTTTGTTGTTGTTTTTATTTAAGCTCAATAACAGGGTGTACATGTATGATATCTGTTTTGTGTGTTGTTTTTTTGTTTCCTCGGTTACTTTCTCCTAGGTTACAGAATGGATGAGCAAAGAGGGAGAAATGCATCTGAGTCAGATGAAGGAGGAAAAAGCTGAGTCCTTGGGCAGCATCCATTCCATCCAGAAAGACTTTGAAAAGTTCTACTTTACTGCCATGGTGAGTCAGGGTATTATGATTAGACCTCGAATAAACAGAGAGCTTGACGCATTGATGTAGTCGAGGTACTTGTTATTGATCAAAAGTCATCGAAAGTCCATTGCGAGTCTGTCGCATTTTCTCCACACAGCCGTCACTAGTCCATCACAAGTCCATCATAAGTCAGTCACAAGTCCATCACAAGTCCCTCACAAGTCCCTCACAAGTCCCTCACAAGTCCCTCACAAGTCCATCACAAGTCCATCACAAGTCCATCACAAGTCCGGCGCGAGGCCGGCGCGAGTCTGTTAACACGAAATCGGATAACACATTCCTGCTGAACAAATAGTTCTTTTAACAAACTTGGCTTATTTCCCTGGAAAACATTTTCACAGGCAGCTCTGCTCAAGACGCTCTAAAGTTGAATTTAATTCACAGTTGACAGGGGAAATTGCCACGAATGGACTTAAAACTTACGTCAAAAAATGTGGTGTAAATATACAATTGTTAACATGAACAGTGCCATCTATTGTTAGTTGGTGTCCATTCCATTCATTCAACTCACTGATATTTCTACGTCTGTAAAATTTCAGGTTTATACAAAATTGAGCATCTCTGAATATTCTGAGATGTATATTCTGTCCAACAGAAACACATCGGTCGGGGTGAGGATCTGTTGGAGGATGCCCAGGGCTTGTCCGAGGTCTGCGAGATTGAGCAAGCCGGAGTACGAGAGATCGCGAGGTCCTTGAGACATCAGCTCAGACTCTTCACAGACCGTCTAGAAGATAAGAGGCGGTACATCGAGGATGCGGGGAGGCTGTACACCATGCTGGATAAGGTAAAAGAACGGAGGCTCTTCAAAGGTTGTCAGAGATTTCATCTTTTCAGGATTTTAGTGGAGATACCTTATTATCTTGATATCTTGATATCTTGTTAAGGGGTATGTCAGTCACAAGTCAGATTGCAATTCAATCACAAGTCCATCATAAGTTCATCTTTAAGTGCTTACCAAGAAGTTTACGGATGTCGATTTTGGCACAAGAAGGAAAACAACAACGCGGGGCTCTTATGGAGCCGCCGTCTGCGACGCTGCTAAAAAAGCACAAGGCAAGGATGAAGTTTAGTTCATCGCAAGTCTCTGTCAATCCCTCACAAATCTTGATGATGTTGTCTTCAAAGGCCTACTTTTGTCCCGTATTTCTATTTAAATTTCGATCTTCTTTTTTTTTACCATCGTCTGCTTGAAAGCCTGAAACAATGCCAAAATAATTAAATCTCAACGCAAACCCTTTATGGATGCAGGATTGTGGCTGTAGAATTGTGAGAGGTTGCCTTATGCCACTGGTTGTAAGGGAGAAAATATCTTAGGGTAAACCCCCCCCCCTCCCTTTCCCCAGGTGTTCCTGAATTTGTACGGCCTTCCTTGAAGTTAAAAGAAGCACACTTGTTTGTCAGATGTCATCGAGGTCCTAAAGACCATTACATAAGCTATGTCCTGTTGACTTGCTCTAGGCTTCCGACCTCCAAGATGAAATAAATTAGTGAATTACAAAGATACAGGGAAGATTCAGGTTGTTGGATTGGGCTCAAGTGACGGGTTCCTTTGATGTTTGAAGTGCTGATGGACACAAATTTGGCCTAATTTATCTGGGATTATGAAAAAAAAACATTGACAAAAAAATGAACACGGTGGAAATTTCTAATTAGCAACCTAAAGTCCTTTTTAATTTGTCTTCGAGGAGTCAAGGTAAGGGTAATAGATCTCTCTCATAGATAATAATCTTTGTAGGAAATCTACGCCATTCAAGTACGTGCGCGCAGTGTGGAAAATGTTCTAATTGTCGCTTATAAATTGTTTTTGAAATACCTTGAAGCCAATGTGTGTCACGAAACTTGCCTACCAAAGTACTGATGCAAATGACTGTCTGTAGACAGTGACGTCATTTGAGGTTTATTAATGAGTGTTTATTGAATACTAAGTTTTGGCCTGTGTTTATTGGCGATGAGAAAATGGGGACAGAAATTTAAAGACGAAAAATTAAAAAAAAAAATTCAAATGCAGCGAACTGATCATTCATGTGAAGAGTTAAAGTTAAACAAAAATTGAACATGACCATTTGTTTAACTAATATCATTTCATTTGTCTAGCAAGAAGTTTAAAAAAAACAAACAAAACCAAACAATCATACGCAGTGCTTTTTGAAAGAAACCTGATAAGTCTAGGACAAGAAGGGAATTAAGTCTTGAGTCGCAAGTTAACATCAAATGATGTTGAAACCCCATCTCTTTTCACAACTCTCTTATCGCTGGTTTTATGATAACGTCCTGTTCTTTTAACACTCGTCTATAGACAGGCATCCTGATTTAGGGAAGCTCTGTCTCAACATCTCACTTAGATTTGACTTCCGTCGACAAAGCCCAAGAGATGTTCCTTAACAGGCACCCCAACTCTGGGGGAAACGTCTTGAATTTAAACAGCGGGTGTATTGGAAGTATCAAATTGCAGGATTCTGAAAGATTTGTCGAGATTTGAAAAGCAGGATTTGAGGAGATACGCAGCAGAATGTGGAACTCATTTCACAGAAGAAAAAAAAATGAAGCGCACTTCTGCTTATTTTTACTATTACTGTCTTTGATTTGCTAGAAGTGGTGCAAAGCAACTCAACAACATTTGTTTGATCACAAAAATCGAAAAACACAGAAAGTTAGTTATTGGGGTAAGTCAAGTTTGTCATTATTAGTCGAGCTGTTTGTCACAAAGAGTCACACAATGTTCACTGGCTGCCAATCAAGAACGGTGGGTGGGTGTTTGTGGGTGCGGTGTGGGAGCAATTTGGAAGGCTTAGGTAATTTGTGGCTCAGGCTTGCCACATGATGAGATTAATCAACAGGAAATAGATTCATCTGCATGTATTATCCAGCACGATTAAGGTTCAACGACAACAACACCTTCTAAGTTGAACATGGTTAGCGGTAATTCTAGTGGCCTTTCAGGGTTCAGTAACAGTAAACTAGAATACTTTTTGTCTGCTTTTATTCGTTAATTTTGTTTCCGCGTGCTATATGTGCACACTGTTGGCTTGAGCATCAGTTGACAGTCAGTTTTAAGTAGTGTTCAGTGTTTTGCAGTCAGAGCCGGAGTTCGATGTGTAAAATTGGTTTCAAGAAGAACTAACATGGCTATTGAATGAGTGGGCCACATCTTCACCCTTGGTTTTTTCTGTTAGTCCTTGGTCACGATTGTGCATGATTTGGAACTACATGTATCTGCTCTGTTTCTCAAAGGTAGGATACACCATTGGTAATTGCTTGAATTATCAGGAATATATAGTAAATATCGTTTAACTTACCTGTTCGAAGTTTTACAATCATAGATGCCGAAGAAAGCAAGAAAAGCAATGTTTTTTGTTAACCGGCGACGCTGTCCGGCGGATTGTAATTTTATTTTATTAAATTCATTTTTTTTTAAACAGTTATAGGATATATCTACCGGTAGCCCAATAATTTTGCTGGAGGTCTACAATCGATCGTTATTTACTTTCAAATAAGTATGATATTTTGTTAATAATTCGGTAGTAAAAAAGTTTGATATCTGCAAATGGTGTATTCTACCTTTAAGATCTTTATTTAAATTAGGCAGTTTTGTACATGCCCTATTAGTTTATTTATGCCCAACTAAAAACATCAAGAACCTTTAGGTTCAGACCCGTGAGGCAAATGTTTAGTCAAGTAATTAGATCGCCAAACTCTGTCTTTGTTTGCCTTTCTTGCTGTTTGAGGATGTTCTTTTTCTAACCCATTTTGAGAAAAAAAAGTTGATGTTCACAATTTGATGGTCAACAACTTTTGTACCAAACGTTGGTTGTCCATTTTAAAAACTTTCCTTGTTGAGCAAAAAACAATAAGGATTTTGTTGTATTAAACCATAAGGAACATTGGTCTATTCCTACCTCCATGATTTGTCCCACAGCACACTTGAGTGTCAAAGTTTGCTTAAGGGATAAAATAAGGATACAAACATTAGGTACTGACTGCCTTTTTTGTTTGTTTTTGTGAGTAAACATGGCACTTTGCTTAATCCCACATTAACACAGTAACTCACAAGAAGCAATGTGATTGGTTGTCTGACCATTTTGGGGGGAAAGTTAGCCGTGAGAGGATTTCCACATAAGACAGTCGACAGTCCAACTGAAGTTGACAAGAACATTTTGAGGTTGAGATATTTTTGGAGAGGAGTGATTTAAAAAAACTGCTTGCTGCTTGCTCTTTTGGAATGATGACAATGAATTTGTGACAGGAAAGGTATTTCCTACTTCAGGCCTGCCGCCATCGTTGCTTACATTGGAGAGTTGGAGTTTGCTACCTGTACATTGGAGAGTTGGCAGCAGTTTCTTGTGATTGTCAATTTTTGTGTTTCGTCAGAATTTGCTATGGTGAGCAGCAGTTCCACTTTGATGTTCTTCACCATTTTTGTTGTATCGTGTGTTAATTACATTCGTAGAATCAAATTCACAATTTTTTTGCCGATTACCAAATTTAGGCCATGTTCAATTTTACTTGGCTACGGCTTAAAATTGCACACTGGTCTATGGGAATGGCTGCAGCCACTACCATAGACTAGTGTATAATTTCAAGTAACATCTTGGATTTGATACTTCAGTTTTAGACGGTATCTGTTTTGAGTAGGTTTATAGTTTGATCTGATGGTACATGTATTTGCATCGGTTTGCATTGGTGAAGTCAGGAAACTAGTCACTGTTCTACGTTTTGGACCCTGAAATAAATTGCAATAAGGAATAGTGTGTTCTTGTTTTCTTGGCTAAACCTTTTTTGTCTTTCTACGTGTGCTAAATGATGACAGTCACATGTGATAAATGTATGAAATCTCATATCTCTCTATGTATATAGAAAGTCTTTATAATCTCAACATACTTCACGGTTGTACATTATCCTGACCCTCTTGGCTAAAATGTCCTCAGAAAATTGATTTATTTTTGGTAAAGTTTAAAGTTGACTACAATTACTTCCAGTGCTGAATCTCTATTTTGTGGCTAACTGGTTTATGTTAGGACCTCAACTGGATTTGAACTGTGATCATTCTGTGCATGCTGTTTATCTAGGTCCTTCAACTAGCTGTACAAGTAGAAACAAGATAAGACCTGGTTTTTATTTGTATGCACTGTGAGATAAGCTGTCTACTTTGTTCAAACAGAGGGTAATTCTGTCTGAACACTGGGCCACACTGGCACCAGCACTGTAATTTGGATTCGAAAGTTGGGAGGAGTGAGATTGTTGTGAAATTTCTTGGGTTTGGTCTAATCTGGTACCAGTGGAAAATATTAGGATAAGGTAAGAAAAAATTTAAACTTGGGTTCTGCTCTGGGCAATGGTCGGAAAAATGGTCTTTTTGAATTAATCTTCGCTGTTATCTTGCCTCAGTTACAGCAATTTCTTTTTATTGTTTAATTTCGATGCACTTTTGCATGTAAAAAGGTTTTCCTTCATTTGTTCTTGTCAAATTCTATAAAACTGGACAAAGTCCAACAAAGTTTAAAATTACTGTCCAATGCATTTATCCTCATATTATATGAGGCTGTACTTCCAATGAAGGAAGAAAGAATAGTTGAGAATTTGAACTGTTAAATGGCAACATATTGTCAACATTTTGGATTCTGAAGTTATTTAAGTTTTTGTAAATGTTCAAAGCTTGCAAGATGACAGATGCTTTCTTTGTTGATCATCTTAAACCTGCATAAAAGTTCAAAGGGTGATCTGATTTTTTTTAAAGCTTAACTCATGACTTCTTTTCTCTTTTCGCCTTGTAAATGTAGGCATACGAGTGGGCACTTGATGGAATGAAATTTGTGGCGGTACTCCGCCAAGAGAAGAGTCAGACCAGAGAGCAGTGCCGCCTTCAGCTCTGTACCCTGGAGAAGTATCTGCGAGATAACCCGCCCACCACCCAAGATGCCTTCCTTGAGATGTGTAAGCTGTCCAAGCAGCTGGGCAAGGAGCAGTGCATCCAGCAGTGCGACTTTGCCCAGCATCGCTGCCAGGAAACCAGCGATATGATCCAGGAGAAGATCGACAAGCTGAACGGGGTGCTGCGCAATCCGCGCAGTAGCTTTAAGTTCCGGCTGGAATCGGTCGACCAGAGCAAGACATCCGCTCATCAGGACAGGACTCTCTATGAGAGAAGCTCCTCGGTCACATATGAAGGGGTCGGGAGTCTCTTGCATCAACCGAAGACCTCCCAGAGTGCAGCTCAGGACTCGGAGGGTCCAATCAGCAAGGTGGAGCTACTGCGGAAGGGAAGCCGGTCTGCCCCACCCAAGCAGCATAGGGACTCCCTCCACAGTAATGGCTCGGTGGACTCGGGGATATCGGTCGGGGAGAAGATCCTTGAACGAGGAGCTGTGCCGCTCTCGCCGACCACCGTGGACACTCCTAGTGACTTCTCTGTCAGGCAGCGCAAGATGGCGGCCCTCATTAAACCCATCAGTGAGATTGTGGACACCAGGAGGACATGCAGCCTGGAGAAGCTCGACGAAGGTTACGAGGAGGCGGAAACGAATGCCACAGGACGACCTTCGGAGTCGGTGACTCACCCCATCACGGAGCCAAAGAGAAGCTACTCGATGATCCTGTCAAGAAAGACTGAAGATGATGAGGATCTCTCTGGAGAGAAACAGGATGGGGGGTGTCGGAAAGCCAACATAGAGGACGAGTTCCAACTCTCCGATGAGGAAACTCCAGAAGCGGTATGTACGCAGGCAAAATGTTTTTGGAATCGCAGTATAAAGTCCCAGCGATAGCATCGCTCGGCAAAACATTCATTAAGTAAGTAAAGTTTTTTTTATGTTCACTAACTACAGACGGAAACTCACTGGTCGCCGACAGACGCCAATCGCCACATCAGGAAGTCTGTCTCCCAGGCACCCGGTACCCCGCTCAATCTTGAGGAGGTATCCAATGCGGGGCCGTCGGGCAACAAGGATCATCCCAACTATCGACGGATGGTGCTAATACTGGACGAGATGATACAGACGGAGCAGGATTATGTACTGGCTCTCAAGTACATCATAGAGGTGAGAAGGGTGGGAGGCAGTGACTTGTGATGGATCATAAGTACATCACAAGTCAAAAGCCAGAGGTAATCAAAAGTCAGTTCATATTATGAAGGTGAAGGATGGGAGGCAGCAGTCACTTGTGATGTTCTTGTGATGGATCATAAGTACACCACAAGTCAAGTCATAAGAAATCATATCATAAGTAATCACAAGTGATAAGTAATCATAAGTTAGTTCTTATCGAAGAGGTGAGGCAGATGGGAAGCAGCAGTAATT
Source organism: Crossaster papposus (assembly GCA_037893245.1). Classification (NCBI taxonomy): domain Eukaryota; kingdom Metazoa; phylum Echinodermata; class Asteroidea; order Velatida; family Solasteridae; genus Crossaster; species Crossaster papposus. Next base: position 702,064 of record JBAIAA010000534.1, on the reverse strand, counting down.
GTTGACATTCTTGTGATGGATTATAATTACATCACAATATAGTCATAAGTAATCACAAGTCATAAGTTATCAGAAGTCAGTTCCTGTCATATAGATGAGAAGGATGAGAGGCAATATGACTTGTGATGTACATGTACTAGTGATGAATCATAAATACCTCACAAGCTGGTTGCAGGTCATCGCAGTCTAATCAGAAGTGATGAGGATGAACACATACATGTACAAAGGAAAGCCTTTTGTCTTATTTCATTTGGAAAGTTTATGACTTGACTTACGATGGCTTGTGATTAGCTTGTAATTGTTTTGTGATGGACTAGCGAGCCATCACAAATACCTCACTGTAACACTGGCTTGGGAGTTGAAAATAAGATGCTGTGTTCAGCGCAGTATGGCCCATAGTACAATACACTTGACCAATTTGTTTCCAGGGGTATTTCAAACTGTTCACCTTTCGTACATACGACAAAAGTTTGTCTGGAAATCTGTAATATATAGCGCTGGTTATCAAGTGAATGCAATGCAGTATCCTGCATGTTGCCATCAAATGATCAAACATGAGTAATGACACGTTTGTTTACCCAATCCACATCGACTTCATTGTCTTCATACATGACTGCTGCTCTCTGGAGTCCAGATAGGGACGGAGAGACGCCACACATGAGCCATCACTCAGGATATCCTAAATTGTTGGGTTCCGTTGAAAAGTCTTTTGTGGGCAATTTGTCTTCTTTTTTCGGGGAGGAGGAGGGGTTGGGAGGCCTTGCTTACTTTAAAACTTGAGATTTCCCCCATTATTTCCCCCTTTTCTTTTTTTAAGGTTGTGTTTTCACAAAGGTTAAATAACCTGCAAACGCTTGAGTTTTGCCTTTCTTGAACAGATCCACCACACAGCATTCAAAGTCACCACAAGACGCAAAAATATAGTCTGAAAAGTTGACAGTACTTGTCACAAATGCAAAGTATATGTCCAGGACTTTCAATTTGTCAATCAATAAATTAATAAACAATTCATTCAATCATTCAATCCATCAATTAATCAATCAATTATCACTCACTCCAAATCGGTTCATTCTTCATTCCACCAGTCAAGTCCCTTTTGAGGTGACTCGATCTCTCTTCTTTTCAGAATTATTTTCCGGAGATGGATCGGGATGACATCCCCCAGGGCCTGCGCGGCCAGCGCAGTGCCGTCTTCGGAAATCTGGAGAAGATCTACGAGTTTCATGATCGACATTTCCTGAAGGCGCTCAGCCACTGTCAGAACGACCCGCTACAAGTCTGCCACTGCTTCTTGCAACACGTGAGTATAATGCTACTGCTGTAGGGACTTGAAAGTTCCCCTCCCCCCTCCTCCCTCCTCCCTCCCCCTCATCTACTTTTGGAACTTGGCCACTGACCAAATCACTGATTTAACGATAACATATTTTCTTTCCTGCTTTTGGGATTGTTCCGGCAAAATACATCTAAGAATCGAGGTTTGTAGGTCATAACATTAGCCTTCTTTCAAAGTTTATTCGGCTTGGTCATTATCTGTATAGGAAAAAATATATCCCCTGTGTCAAACTATAACTTTTTAGGTAAAAACAACAAAGTTAGAGAGAGAGAGATGCAATCTAGCAATTTTACAATCATGCCATCTAATTTTTTCTATAGGTGTGTTTTAATCCGTAAACCGTCCCAAACCCTTCAACGTACTCTGAGATCTCTTTGATAAAAACAAATCTGATATCTATCTCGCCATATCGCACATCAACCTCAAAATATCTTGGGGTATTGTGGGGGCAGTTTTCCCCTTCTTGAGACTCGCGTTTCCTTCTTAAAGATCAGCCTGCAAGTTAAAGGAAATCTCAATTTCCATATTTGCCCCGAATTTAAAAAAGAAGAAGAAATTGGGGCACAGCATATGCAACTTTGCCACAAACTAGGAAATCTGCAATTAGGTAACAGATCTTTATCCAATTAAAAAAGTATTCATTTCTGGTTCACCTAACGAGAGAGAGAAGGATTTATGTAAATAAAAAACATGATTTGTGTCTGGTGGAAGACAGAGTCAGGACTTAGAATTTAAAATGTTAGAAAAACAAGCCCTGCAGCACTCGGAGGGGTTCGTTATACCCAGGTGAGTCTGGTTTGTCCACTGAGACTCCTTATGTACAGCTGGTTTATCCTGATTAGAATCACAGAGGAAGGCTTATGGAAACAACCCCTTTGGTCACGGTGTGATGACAGATTCCATATCTCTCTCATTTCTCCTTAATTCTCTCCTTATTTTAAAGTTCACGTGTTCCACAATAATTTTAAGATTGTTTTGGGGACTGTAAATTAGAGTCTGTGGCGTACAGTAATCTGAGGCTGTTACGAAGTATTTTTTTTTAATTAAACGTTTTATTGAGTGTTGAGATTACTGTAATGTGCATCATGTGAAAGTAATATCAGGGTAATAAGGTGACAGCTGTTTTAGAATAGGTCTCCCTGTTTATAAAGGTAGTATAATTACAACATATGCAAACATGTTTTTTTTTATTTATTTTTTCTGCACAGAAAAAAGATTTTGGGTTGTATGCGCTGTATAACAAGAACAAGCCTAGATCTGACAGTTTATTGGCCGACTATGGTGAATTCTTCAGGGTAAGAGAACCACTATTTCCTTTCTGCTTAAGTTCAAAGAAAAAAACTTTGTTTTTAATTCGTAATTCGTACTCCAATTGCTCTCATTACAGATTTTGACAATAATTACATGTAGTATAGTTATACATTTCATAGTTGATATTTAGGTAATCACAAGTCCAAATAACGAGTCTTATTCCAAACTTGGGAATGGTTTCACATTTAGTTGTAATAGCTTTTTCTCTGGACACAAAATTGGAGCCTTGTGCTGGACTTGTGATTAACTTGTAATGATCATGTTGTCTAACTTGGACATCTATAAAAATATGCAGGTTTTTACCTTTCATGTCCAGTCTTAACCAGTTCGCGCTGGGATTATTTTAACATCACCGAGCCGAGGGGCGGGATTATTTTTAACGAAACTCGATCCGAAGCGGGTTCAGGCCGATAGTGCCAGAAAGCACACCCATGCATTTCCGGCCTTGCTCGCTGCTGACAGACATTTCCGAACTTGAACTTGGCGTGTTTATGCGTCATCCGTTTGGAATTTGGGGAAAACTTTGCGTTTATATACGTCATCCGGCGCGAACTGGTTAATGACAAGAAGTCTTCACATACTCTGGGGGTTTGGGTTAATTTTAGGTACGTTTTCATTTGTTTTGACTGAATGAGTAGAATTTATATTTTCATTTGTTTTTATTTCCTTCAAATAATCCTGTTTTTTAAACAAATATTGTTGTTTTCTTGCTTAGACTAAGCAGCATAAGATCCTGGACCGTATGGACGTAGCCAGCTACCTCTTGAAGCCTGTCCAGAGACTGGGCAAGTATGCCCTGTTGCTCCGCGACCTCATCAGGGAATGTCGACCCTCGGACCAGGAGATGGCCTCACTCAAAGTAAGTCTCCAATTTTAGGGAAATTAATCACAACAAATAATATCCCATGAGTAAAACAAAACGAGCATCTCGACCACAATAAAGCGATGTCTCATGCCAAATCTACTTTTAAGTTCACGTATTATTTGTGAGGTGATCAAATTGCAAAGAAAAAAACTGTATATTTGCAGATTGATTGATATTTGTAATCTATAATACAAATATTTAGACATAAAAAAACAAAACTTTAAAGTGTTTTTTTCTCAGTATTTTACTTTTTGAAATTTCAATAAATGCAAACTTTAAACAACATCACAGAGTAAATTCGTTGCTGTGACGTCTCTAGTATGATTAAACCTTTAAAGGTAGGATATATACTATTGGCAGATATCAAAAATTTGTACTGCCGAAGTGAATAATGATTCTAGGCATCCAGCAAAAGGAAGGCGCTAATTGTAATTGTTCTGAAAAATGTAATGTTATAAACAAACTGTAAAAAATAATGTTTTGCAATCGCCATAACAAGAATATGAACTGCCCGACGCCGGTTGGAAACACGCGCCGATTTTCTTGGCTTGTTCTCGGTATCCCTGATTCACCCATTCCTGATAATTCAAGCAATTACCAATGGTGTAGCATACCTTTAATCCTATAATTAAGACACATTTAATATTCAAATTTTCATATTTTGACCTTTTTTTCTTCTTTTTTTTCCAGTCTGCTGAGGAGATGGTGCAGTTTCAGATGCGCCATGGCAACGACCTTCTGGCAATGGATTCAATCAAAGATTGCGATGTGAGTACCATGGCAACAGAATACCATGACAACCATTTTATATTCAATTCAAACATTATGGGAAAAATTGGTCATCAAAAACTTTGATGGTGTCGACGTGTTGCCGTATGTCAGTCAATTTCTTGTTGGCATTACAATGAGTGATATTCAATGAAAAAATGGTTCCGTCATTTCGCAAGACTGAGTTGTCAATTGCCCTGCTGAAAAACAACTACATCTTTTCGATTTAGCCCAACTTGAATTATTTTTTCTTAAAGAATTTCATAAAAGCACTTTAATTTCTAGTGCCTTTCTTTATTGCGTTTTTATTTGTATTCTAAAAAAAGCAAATTTTCTCTTGTTTTATCAAAACAAGTCATCATTTTGTTGAGTAACCATCAACAAGACGAAGTTTACCCCAAAATGTTTAACTAACAAACCTCTGATTAACCTAAATTAATGCCCAAGCGAATATTATTAATTAGACCCCTCTCTCTCTATATATATTTATAATAAAAAATAATAAGATTAGAAATCTACCGCAACAAAAAGTGCACCAGCCCACGCAAAGTTCTGTGAGAAAACAAATTAAATAAACTAAATGAACAGCAAAAAACCCAAAAAAGTCATATCAAACCTAGTAACCCTATTGCCAGCTCTCAATTAATCCCACCATGTCCTAATCCCCATGCTAATCCTGTTTGTTGATGGGATTAGCATGGCTGTGCTACTCAGGAGCCATTTGGAGGGAAACCCACATGATTGTTCTTGGGTATTGATAATCCAATCAACCAGGCCCAGGCTGGGCCCAATCCAATAGAGATCTGTGTATGTGGCAAATTGACCCAGTTGTCAAATTGCTTTTATCGCTCTTCAGGAAGCAAAGTGCTTAGAAGTTTGTTTTCCACATTTCGTTGTCATTACGCTCATTTATTTCTCCTTGGTTTCAGGTGGATCTTCATGAGCAGGGTGAATTGTTAAGACAGGTAAAAATCCTCTTTTTTAGGGGGTTTGTTTTCCTCCATTTTGAAACAGAGGAAATCACAAACGTGTCTGTAAAATATGGTGTGTTTTTTACAGATGAAATCAGTCAGTATTGCAAAATTTGTTTTTATATGGAAAACTTCTCAAGGCTGATTTTGGTCTATGACAGACTTTAAAGTATTTCTACTTGTTCCTACTTCGTTCCCACAACTCTGAAAAATGAGATCTCGTTGAATATTTTCGTTTTATAACAGTGTTACACACTGTCATATGTAAATAACATAATGAAGGGCTTTGGGTGCAGGAGTACTGCAAGTGTACTTCCAAGAGTTTAAATGTAGTTAAGGATGGAGCTCAAGTGTTGTGAATACAGAATGTGTCAAAAGAGGCTTATGATGATGTGGACAGGGGTAAGTTTCACTCAAAAATTTCCAGGAAAGCCTGCAAAAATACAAGTTTTTCTCGATTTTTTCCCTCCAAATTCCTACTTTTGTTTTGCTGTTTAAAAAATATAGATCATACTTTTCTCCTATATTTCTTCTGGGTCTGCTTGAATGCCTGGTAGGTTTATGTATATGAATGTCCTTGTCTTTTTTCTTCCAATCAGGGTGAATTCTTAGTCTATCGTGGCCATCGTAAGTGTGTACGACACGTCTTTCTCTTTGAAGACATGATTCTCTTCAGTAAGACACGACGCACAGCTAGAGGGCACGACGTGTATCACTACAAGTTTAGCCTGAAGGTGAGACAGAGAGCCTTACAGCAAATTGAAGTTATACACATTTTCCAACTGTTTTTGACAAGGATTTGACACATTTCGGGGCACTGTGGGTCTTACTTGCTGGTTCTATCTAGTAAAGAAACCAAGGATTCCAGAAAAGCGCCCTAGGAACTGTAGCTCACAAGCCTGAAGAAACCTGTAGAGAGAAGACAATGAGAAGAGGGTACAGTTTTAGAGGTGGGAGGAAAACCCCAGAAAAAAATTCTGGGGAAACCCACGGGTAGGGGCTGAAAACACAATCCACAGGTGGAACAGGGCAGGAATCGAACCCGAGCCACAATGGTGGAAGTTAAGGAAAGTAACCTCTGTGCCAACCTGACTCCATTCTTTTTTATTAACAAAATAATTTTATAGTAATATTCATTACTCACTATTTTATCATTCAAAACAAGAACAATTTTAAGTGTTTCTTGCTGCTGTCTTATATTCCGTCAAAAGCTATATCTAATTTTTTTTTTTTAATGATCAGATGACAGATATAGGCATGACTGAGAACATAGGAGAGAGCGGCCTTAAACTAGAGATTTGGTTCCGACGACGTAAGACCAATGAAAAGGCTTATACTCTACACGCACACTCCATCAACGTCAAGCAAGCGTGGACCCAGGATATCAGCAGGCTACTGTGGAGGCAGGCATTCAGGAGTAAAGGTGGGTGGTTGACTCCTAACACTGGCATAATCTATCTGATGGAGGTTCTTAGTAATCTTGGGTTCATTGCTGACATGAATGACATTACGTTTATACAGAGTTTCAAGCCTGTTGCACATGAAGTGCAAACCTGTTGGACATTAATCATTCCTGTGATTGGTAAAGACATTAAGGCCGAGTTCGGGCGGTCTGTTCTTGACACGCGTAACTTGTTCTTGCAAAACCCTGATGGATAGGTGGTGTGTGTTCTTGTTCCGAGTGCAATGTTCACGGGTCGCGTCCCCGCCGTTCGAGCGCGAGAACAGAGTTCGCGTGTCAAGAACAGACCGCCCGAACTCGGCCTATAGGGCTGGACTTAAAGGGACAGTAAAGGAGTATAACTCTTGCAACTATCGAAAAAGTAACCAACCAAATTTTTGTTCAAAAGCTTACATGATGTAGGGATATTAATGTCTCTAAACTGAGAAAAAACTCCCTCTGGCATGCTGTCATTTTAAAGAAAATGACAGAAGAAGTCAAAAAAAGCATCTTATAGATGTATTTTTGGATTTCCCATTAGAAGTTGGTTTAAAATCTTACAGTATTCACAGAGCTAAAACTTTGTCGGGTATAAAATTGTCAAGCACCATTCTTTAGATTTTGAGAACCTTTGCTCCTTGAAATGATAAAAATGCACAACTGACAAATGGTATACTATAAATTTAACAGATCTTCATGTAGATCCGTCAATTTTACCTGTTACATTAAACTACCCTCATTTTTTGTTTCCTACCACAGAAGCGAGACAGGCCCAGCTGTCGTCCATGGGCGTGGGTAGCAAACCCTGCCTGGACATCAAACCTAACGAGGATAGAATCAACGACAGGGCCATCAACATGAGACGCAGAGGTGAGCCCTTGGGTCAATTTCATAGAGCTGCCAAGCACAACAATTTGCTTAGCACAAAAAAGTGAAAACGGCACAAGTGCTGTTTATAGATATTTTGAAGTTTCAAGGTTTGGTTTGAAAAAACACACAGGGAGTACCAGTAGACAGAGAGTCAATCATTAACAAATGGGAGAAAAGTGCGAGGATGATTTACAATGCAAGAGAATTGTTTATAAGTCATTGTTCATTCTTGATTCCGTTTGTCTCTGTTCGCAGCTCCTCGGATGAGGAACTCCATCGCCATCACCTCCTTCAGTCCAAGTCAACTCCTCAATCCTTACACCTTCTCCAACCTCTCCCTGAGCACTACTAATCTCTCAGACAGTCCCACCCGGACGTTCCGTTCCATCATGCCAGGAGCAGCTGCTGCCCTACACAGGCCTCAGTTAAACAGTGAGCCGACATTAGAAGAATGCTCTGGCAATACGGTGCCTCAGTCGCCAACCCCGAACATGGAGGATGAGTTCTCAAGGCGAAGTTCGGACAGCGGGAGCGTGTTCAGCCCGGAAGAGCCCTCGGGGAGAAGAGAGGTGTTGGGAAGCACCAAGGAACTGTCGGGAGAAACGGAGGAGCTGTCGGGAGGAATGGAGGAGCTGTCAGGAGGTATGGAGGAGCCGTCAGGAGGCACGGTAAAACAGTCAGGAGGCACGGAGCAACCGTTGGAAAGTACGGAGCAACCATTGAGAGGCACAGCACAACTGTTGGGAGGCACGGAGCAGCCATATGGGGGCACGGAGCAGCCATATGGGGGCACGGAGCAGCCACTGGGAGGTACGGAGCAGCCACTGGGAGGTACAGAGCAGCCACTGGGAGGTACGGAGCAACCACTGGGAGGCACGGAGCAACCACTGGAAGGTACGGAGCAACCACTGGGAGGTACGGAGCGAGAGGAGGTGCAATGTGAGTGTCAGGAAAGCAGTGGGGTGGACCAGACTAGGAATACGGTAGCTCGTAGTATCACTCAGGTTGGTCTGTCAGATTGATGCTTCTTGGTCATCATCACCACCATCACCAAGTAGTTACACTCGAGAGAATTCAATTGCATGTCTCTCTTCCCATCATCGTCATGCACGCAATAGTCATGTGGTTAGATCCTAGTTCCAGCGACATCACTGATAACATTAATTGATCAGTTTAGCAACTGATCTTATTAGGGTTGGGGTGGTATTGCCACCTGTTCATTTCATTGGTTGTTTTCATTGGCACGTGTTTGATGCTTTCATTTAATTTACACGTAGTCACTCAATTGTGAAATGAAATGCTGTGGGTGTCGGTTGAGGGTGTCGCACAGATCTTTAGATTCCATGGCTTCCTGATCGCCTGTCAGGTTAATTGATACAGTTTCTCCCCAAACTCTTTTTATTTTGAATGTTGGGAGGATAGTTGTGCACGATGTCCATATTGTAATAATTTAAATTATGACGCAGTTCCTTGTCAAGGGTACCGGTGTGGATTGGGTTGTCACTGTCACCTCATGGCTGTCAATGTCATCCTTGTCATTACCTTAGTGACATTTGTTACATGTCTTGTTGACTCCACTTGACATATTATTAACCTCGTTCTTCCATTGCCTGCACAATTATTTATAATTGTATGGAGAAACTGAATTGTTCGATCATGCTGATGCACCGGTAGATGTAGATTTTTTGGGAAAGAATTCCATATCCGAACATCATCTGGGTTCCTGTGTACAAAACCGATGGGCTACGACAGAAAAAGTATTGGCGAAGAAAAATCCTCCTCATTCCTAAATATTGATTTTCAACTTCCAAAACACAAGCATCCTTTGTGGTAAAGCTGGAACATCCTCAGCATAACAACATCTGATGGATAGACATGGAATTCTTTCCGATTCTGATTTTGTTTCAATAATTTCATAAAGAATCACTCTGTCGTGCATGTGATGGTATAATAATGTAGTGCTTATATAGCGCTTTATACTGTTAAACTACATGTAGGTGTCAAAGCGCTTCACATATTATTATTATCCCGGTCATTGGGCACACGAAACATTCCAGATACCATCTCGGCTTTCTGGTCAGTATGCAGCTCAATGCTGCCATTTTGGCGCAAAAAAGCTAAATCAACCACAATAACCATCTCTGCCCTCACAGGTACCCATTTACTCCTGGGTGGAGAGAAGCAATAAGTTACAAAGTGCCTTGCCCAAGGGCACACACACCATAGCCCGGAGCTGGACTCGAACCCTCAACCTGCGAAATTACCTGCAGACCAGTAATTCAATCCTCCAGACCATGACGCCATGGCACTGTATCCCTGTTGAAATGAGATTGGAGACAATTTGTCGACCTTGCCTCTTCAATACACAATCCTTATCAATGACTTAATTGTGTTTTTAAACTCCCGTTTCTCTTTTTTTTTACACAGGTTTGACGAGTACACCTGTCAGAAGAACCATTTACTGCAGACTTAGTTTTGCCAGGGTGTAGCAGCACCAAGTCATCATGAGGTTTTTGTTAAACTGGACTGACCCTGATAAAACTTGACGAAGGACTAACGATTCTTGGCAGATTCCATCTGCTAGCGACTGGGAAGCCGAATTGAAGCAGAGAAGATGATTTCAATTTGGTCCAGTTATTATGACCGCGCTGGTCAGATGGTTATCTCCCTGAGAGATTTAATGTTGGACATTCTTATCAGCTAACATGGTTCCCTTTGGGTCTCTTCCGATTGGCTCCCAGGGGCGCGTGAACTTTTTAAACTTGTTCTCCCCGTGGATGGGAGTGGTGCTTTGGGGACGTTGACCCATTTTTGAATGACTCTCGCAAATTGAGTTGTTGCACATTGGAGAATAACTTACTCAAGGGAATCGCTCGGAAGGTGGAGGTTGATAAGTGAACTGGTTGATTTGAATGTAACCTTAATTCTCTTCTCCTCCACCAATCTGGGGGTAATGCTGCCAAGTTACATGTGTTTCTGACATGATGCGTCAGCGCCTTTATTTTTTGTGTTCATCGTGTCTTCGTTAATTACGAGCTTTGCGATGCATTGTCTGCGGGGAATTAGGGTTCGGTGCATGACAGATGTAATGTGCTGTGTGTCATGTATAAGTCAGGGAGAGGAGGGTGATGGGTGAGGGTTAACTGACGGGAAGGTGGGGAAGTGCACGCTGGGGTTAATGCCATTGATCTCAAGACAAGCAGCTAAGCAAGTTTCCTGGCTAAGCAGATAATCTTTCACAACACAATACTGTTAACTCCAATTCCCATATTAGTAAGCATTGCCAAAATACTTTGTCAAGATCGTTTAGACAGAGGGTAGCTAATAACTCCTGTAGCCCTACTGCTAATTTGTTTAATTATAGCAAATTTGTAAAACTTGTGGCTTGGCATCACTTTCAGTTCTGTTTCAGAAATAATACAGTAACTTGTCATTGGACTTTTTCTGCTTTTCGACCTTTCGATATTTTTTCTTGGCAACATATGTCTTAAAACATATTTTACTGAATTAAGAAAAAAAAGTGGAAGCATTTGACTTTGTAAATGTTCAGATTATGCATCTTTTGATAGTCCCTTTTCTATTCCAAAACATCAAACATGCAAGGTGGTTTTTGTTTACAACTCTGACCAAAAAACTTAACCAAAGTCTGTAGATTTTGCTAGAATTTCTTTTCTTGTATATAAAACAGAAAACAACCATTGGATTAAAATGGTGCTAACTTATTGGATTAAAAAAGTATTTAATCTTGCCTTTATATATTAAAGTAATTGCAGACCAACGTTCGGTATACTTTTGTAAAACTTTGCTGATAAAACCAACTTCAGTCTTCCCAAGTCACATTCCATTTGAGACACTAGATTTCAAATTGTTTTGGTTAGCAAGAAAGCCTAATGTGACGTTGTGAACCAAAATTTGAAATGTAGACTTTTGCTTTGTATACCTCGTGGTCTGTAACGGTACGTAGAGATGAAATTTGATGAAATTTAGGTTGGTTAGTATAACATTAGTGCGAATATTGGACAAGATATAAACAATTTGTATGCATTTGATATTTTATTAGTGCATAAATATTCTCTAAAACTAATTTGTTATAACCAATAATAAGATAATTACCTTATGAAGATTTAGGAGAGCAAAAAAACAGTATTTGTACGATTGATAGTAATTTCCTTTTCTATTTATCTAATAGTAGTGTACCGGTACTTCTTAGTTGGAAAGTAATTTATTTGTTTTTCTTTGTATACTGTTGTATAATGCTAAGCTAGTCCGGTGGACACTGTCGACACTGGTCTAGCTACAGCCTCCTCAACATGAGCAAAACAATTATGTTACATAGCTAGAGCATACAGAATTATGGGGAAGTGTTCTTTTGAAGTGTTCAGATTTGAATCTTGCGCACTTGCTCTACATATTTAACGGTGACCAGGATCCCATGGGAACCAGTGAAGAAGGCATAGTACAAGTCTTTGGTAGTGGCTAGCTGCAGCCACTTCCCATAGACTTGTGTGTAATTTCAAGCCATAGCCAGTTAATGTATCACCAATCTAATTTGAGTACGAGTCCGACTGGCCACTCTACTCACCTGACCAAAAGTCCTGACCAAATATTTGCTCAACGAGCATTTTGTGAGTCTGCCAAATCCAATTGGCATTTCTGCCAATTAAAATTGAAAGTTTCTGGAGAGCTTGCTGAAGTCTCATTCAGTCCAAATATGTCATATTTACACAGGTTTTTTTTCCCTTCCAATGCTGTTTTTCAGTGTGCAAATTGTAAAATCACGTAACCGTAAAAAACGTTACATCGGTTTTGTTTTTGTTTGTCAGTCCAAAAGTGGAACATGTGTGCCGCATTGAACATCCAGACCCATACTCTGAGTCAGCCAAGCATTGTTTCTCTAAACTTCACTGTCCGTACCTGGACCGGCCAACAGAACTTGCACTCATTGCTCATACAAACAGCCTGTCATCCCTCATCAAACTCACTGGGGACTCAGGGCCTTAATAACCCGAGTAATTATGACAGGCCGGGATAAGTCAGACTGACTAATTACATGATGTACAGGGTCTGGACTGATAATCCATGCTCCCCTGTCCCCTACACCTAAAGAAGACTGACTCATATCCTATACATACTACCCTGGATGAATCTACAACCTCCTTAGGGAGCCGTTCAACTCATTCGTTGTTATCTCTCAAAAATATTTTTTCCCTTTTTTCCCCTTTTTTTCCAAACATTATCTGGAGACATGTCATTTTCTTGAAGTTTATGCCATATCGAGGTGTACCATACAGGTGTAGGTCAAATAAATATCTCTTTGTTTGTTTGATATGTAGACATTTATGCAAGACAACCTCTCTGCAAGTTGTGTTTTTGTTTACTTCCACACGTAGTTTTCAGAATGTTCACGTTAATTATTATAAATCCATTGTGAAAATGCTTCTCTAGAAATTTGATATATTGTACTGTATACCTTTCCCATTTGCCTTGGGTAGAGAAAAGAGATTTGAAGCACGTTCTACCAACGGACAAAGTTGATATGAAAGATATGTAGACTTGTGAAAAGAAAATGATGTACATGTTGCCCTACTGAAGCACAATAAGAAATTATCTCCTAAGTTGGACTCTTCGAGTTTACACCACATTTGGGAGAGGTTTAATTATGACGTTGCAGTTATACCTAAAATTAAAAATAAAGAATAATAGTGGAACATACCTCTAAAAATATTGTTTCTCATTTAGAGAAGAGATAGTTACGGTCAAGCAAGGAAATGAAAAAGAAAAACAAAAATTGTAAAGGAAGTGAAGAGGTCAAAGTTCAATTTTTGTATTTGTAATAGGGCAACATTACTATAATTACAGTTGGTGACTCAGTGATTACCATATTGGCTGTTAAATGAATTCCCCTGAAACATATACCATTCCTGCCAACTGTTTTAAGTTTCAAAGGGGCTTCCGTTTGGACTTGAATGATATTCCACAAGAACATGGAAGAGAATAGACCCGAGACCTACTGACGTAATGGCTTGATGTGTGCTTTCCTATGGGAGTCAGTCAGGATGCCAGACAATTGTTCCCATCTGGCTCCCTATGGAAAGTGCACATGTCAATAAATCGTGACGTCAATACGTCTTAGGTCTGTTAAAAAGTTGTTTTAGAAGTTCTCTGATTTTGGTTTGTACAATGTAGATACCTACAGGCCCAACACGCATGGAACAAAGGTCACCGCCCTACTTTATGATTATTATTTGTTCTCGTCATAAACCTTTCTGATTTTGTCCACACCCTAATGTCTTGTTCATGTACTTTTCACCGTCGCAGGAAGCGAGTGAAATGTATGTAATTAAGACAAACTACTCAGCAGCCAGATACAATAATGCGTCCTGTGCATTAGGCTGAATGATGTTTAACTTTCACCCAGTATTTGATAATTATCCAAATGCTAGGGCTGTTTTGTCTGGATTTTTACACTTAAAAGAACACTCAAGTAATAATCAATGGTTTTGGTCATGATATGTGGCTCTTTCACCGCTATTTGTGTAAAAAAAAGGTCTTTATTCAAACTGGTCTTCAAAGTAGGATACACCATTGGTAATTGCTTAAAAATTAAGCAGTGGTTCTTTTCGCAATCGCTACAATCATTATTTATTTTCAAATAAGTAAGATATTTCTTAATAATTTGATAGTAATTATAGTAAATATTGTATCCTACCTAAACAACTTATTTTCATCATGTAATTGCCACTCAGCAATTTCACAATTGCCACTGCGCACAAGACACAGACCATATGAACAGAGGAACATTTCACAAAACAAAGTAAAAAGTTTAAACAAAATCATTGAAAATTTGTGATTTTTTGGACTTGTTTGAATTTTGATGGAAAAGTATTTATGAATGGGAATTAATACGAGTTTTTAGCATTCTGACCCCCAACCAGTTTTACACATACATACATGTACTTGTTTAAAACCTGACAAGCACATATTTATTTCCATGTTTAAAATTATTATCACCCACACTGCCACTTGCCTACAACAAATTTAAGGTATTTTAATAGTTGCTATTACTAGTTTAAGTTACATTTTCAGCATTCGAACCTTGTGACTATTTCAGCTACCGGTATCCTCACAGCTTTGTGTATAACACTTTTCTTCAATTGTTTTTATATGGGTTGCCTTATCAACTATACTTTAACCCTAACTCCCTCACCATTGTTATTGAACAATACAATTCCTTCAAAATCCTCCAACTTCCTTTGTTGTGTAAGGAGTTAGGGTTAAGGTAACATTTAAGCAGTGTTTTGGTTAAAACTGTATTGGTTAAAATTTATAAGGAAGTTTTGATCTTGCACCCATAATTTATCACAACAAATACTGAATAATTATATAAATTATGCAAGTCTAAAAAGTTCACTGTATTTTCTATTGCCTCATATGAGCTTCCATTTGTTATTAGTGTACAGGCTTTGTAACCAGTTTACTTATGTTATCCTTGTATTCTATTCATATTTTTTATTAAAATATTTAAGTGAAAATAAAATCTGCCTCTGTGTTCTTCATGGTTGTTAAAATTGTGCTGAAATAATGCATTATACGACTTGCAACTCTCAAAGCTCCCCTACCCCCTTAACAAAAATGTACCTAGATTTGTCTGATGAATAATATAACTGCAAGGCTAACCCCCTTGTAATTCAAAAAAAAATTAGAAACTTAATTTTTGCCTTATGTTGATAAAAGTGCAAGGCTAACCCCTTACAATTCATTGTTTTTTTACGCAAATGTTACCCAATTCTGATATAAATGCAAGGTTTACCCCTTATAATTCTTAATTGTTCATAAAACCTAATTTTTGCCGAATTATGATAAAAATGCAAGGCTAACCCCTTATAATTCTTAATTGTTCACAAAACTTAATTTTTGCCTAATTTTGATATAAATGCAAGGTTTACCCCTTATGATTCTTAATTGTTCATAAAACCTAATTTATGCCTAATTATGATAAAAATGCAAGGCTAACCCTTATAATTCTGAATTGTTCACAAAACTAAATGTTGCCCAATTTTGATATAAATGCAAGGCTTACCCCTTATAATTCTTAATTGTTCATAAAACCTAATTTTTGCCGAATTATGATAAAAATGCAAGGCTAACCCCTTATAATTCTTAATTGTTATTAAAACTTAATTTTTGCCTAATTATGATAAAAATGCAAGGCTTACCCCTTATAATACTTAATTGTTCATAAAACTCAATTTTTTCCTGATTATGATATAAATGCAAGGCTTACCCCTTATAATTCTAATTGTTCATAAAACCTAATTTTTGCCTGATTTTGATAAAAATGCAAGGCTAACCCCTTATAATTCTTGATTGTTCATAAAAACTAATTTTTGCCAAATTTTGATAAAAATGCAAGGCTTACCCCTTATAATTCTTAATTGTTCACAAAACTAAAGCCCATAATTGAATCGATATATCCAATAAAAGAACCGATATATCCCATAATTGAACCGATATATCCCATAATTGAACCGATATATCCCATAATTGAACCGATATATCCAATAATTGAAATGATATGGAAATCCAAGGCTAACCCCTTATAATTCTTAATTGTTCACAAAATTTAATTTTTGCCTAATTATGAAAAAAATGCAAGGCTAACCCCTTATAATTCTTAATTGTTCATAAAACTTAATTTTTGCCTAATTATGATAAAAATGCAAGGCTTACCCCTTATAATTCTAATTGTTCATAAAACCTAATTTTTGCCTGATTTTGATAAAAATGCAAGGCTAACCCCTTATAATTCTTGATTGTTCATAAAAACTAATTTTTGCCCAATTTTGATAAAAATGCAAGGCTTACCCCTTATAATTCTTAATTGTTCACAAAACTAAAGCCCATAATTGAATCGATATATCCCATAAAAGAACCGTATATCCCATAATTGAACCGATATATCCCATAATTGAACCGATATATCCCATAATTGAACCGATATATCCCATAATTGAACCGATATATCCCATAATTGAACCGATATATCCCATAATTGAAACGATATGGAAATGCAAGGCTTACCCCTTATAATCCTTAATTGTTTATAAAACTCAATTTTTGCCTAATTTTGATATAAATGCAAGGCTTACCCCTTATATATCTTAATTGTTTATAAAACTCAATTTTTGCCCAATTTTGATATAAATGCAAGGCTTACCCCTTATAATTCTTAATTGTTCACAAAACTAAAGCCCATAATTGAATCGATATATCCCATAAAAGAACTGTATATCCCATAATTGAACCGATATATCCCATAATTGAACCGATATATCCCATAATTGAACCGATATATCCCATAATTGAACCGATATATCCCATAATTGAAACGATATGGAAATGCAAGGTTTACCCCTTATGATTCTTAATTGTACATAAAACCTAATTTTTGCATAATTATGATAAAAATGCAAGACTAACCCCTTATAATTCTTAATTGTTCACAAAACTAAATGTTGCCCAACTTTGATAAAAATGCAAGGCTTACCCCTTATAATTCTTAATTGTTCATAAAACCTAATTTTTGCCGAATTATGATAAAAATGCAAGGCTTACCCCTTATAATTCTTAATTGTTCACAAAACTAAATGTTGCCCAACTTTTATAAAAATGCAAGGCTTACCCCTTATAATTCTTAATTGTTCACAAAACTTAATTTTTGCCCAATTTTGATATAAATGCAAGGCTTACCCCTTATAATTCTTAATTGTTCATAAAACTTAATTTTTGCCCAATTTTGATATAAATGCAAGGCTTACCCCTTATAATTCTTAATTGTTCATAAAACCTAATTTTTGCCTAATTATGATAAAAATGCAAGGCTTACCCCTTATAATTCTTAATTGTTCACAAAACTTAATTTTTGCCCAATTTTGATATAAATGCAAGGCTTACCCCTTATAATTCTTAATTGTTCATAAAACTAAATTTTTGCCTAATTATGAAAAAAATGCAAGGCTAACCCCTTATAATTCTTAATTGTTCATAAAACTTAATTTTTGCCTTATTATGATAAAAATGCAAGGCTTAATTACCCCTTATAATTCTTAATTGTTCATAAAACTCAATTTTTTCCTAATTATGATATAAATGCAAGGCTTACCCCTTATAATTCTAATTGTTCATAAAACCAAATTTTTGCCTGATTTTGATAAAAATGCAAGGCTAACCCCTTATAATTCTTGATTGTTCATAAAAACTAATTTTTGCCCAATTTTGATAAAAATGCAAGGCTTACCCCTTATAATTTTTAATTGTTCACAAAACTAAAGCCCATAATTGAACCAATATATCCCATAATTGAACCGATATTTCACATAGTTGAACCGATATATCCCCTAATTGAACCGATATATCCCATAATTGAACCGATATATCCCATAATTGAAACGATATGGAAATGCAAGGCTTACCCCTTATAATTCTTAATTGTTCATAAAACTCATTTTTT
This sequence comes from Crossaster papposus, assembly GCA_037893245.1. Lineage (NCBI taxonomy): Eukaryota > Metazoa > Echinodermata > Asteroidea > Velatida > Solasteridae > Crossaster > Crossaster papposus. The sequence continues at coordinate 683,995 of JBAIAA010000534.1, read as the reverse complement.
TGCATAATTATGATAAAAATGCAAGGCTTACCCCTTATAATTCTTAATTGTTCATAAAACTTAATTTTTGCCCAATTTTGATATAAATGCAAGGCTTACCCCTTATAATTCTTAATTGTTCATAAAACCTAATTTTTTCCGAATTATGATAAAAATGCAAGGCTAACCCCTTATAATTCTTAATTGTTCATAAAACTTAATTTTTTCCTTATTATGATATAAATGCAAGGCTTACCCCTTATAATTCTTAATTGTTCACAAAACTAAAGCCCATAATTGAACCAATATATCCCATAATTGAACCGATATTTCACATAGTTGAACCGATATATCCCCTAATTGAACCGATATATCCCATAATTGAACCGATATATCCCATAATTGAAACGATATGGAAATGCAAGGCTTACCCCTTATAATTCTTAATTGTTCATAAAACTCATTTTTTTGCATAATTATGATAAAAATGCAAGGCTTACCCCTTATAATTCTTAATTGTTCATAAAACTTAATTTTTGCCCAATTTTGATATAAATGCAAGGCTTACCCCTTATAATTCTTAATTGTTCATAAAACCTAATTTTTTCCGAATTATGATAAAAATGCAAGGCTAACCCCTTATAATTCTTAATTGTTCATAAAACTTAATTTTTTCCTTATTATGATATAAATGCAAGGCTTACCCCTTATAATTCTAATTGTTCATAAAACCTAATTTTTGCCTGATTTTGATAAAAATGCAAGGCTTACCCCTTATAATTCTTAATTGTTCACAAAACTAAAGCCCATAATTGAATCGATATATCCCATAAAAGAACCGTATATCCCATAATTGAACCGATATATCCCATAATTGAACCGATATATCCCATAATTGAACCGATATATCCCATAATTGAACCGATATATCCCATAATTGAACCGATATATCCCATAATTGAACCGATATATCCCATAATTGAACCGATATATCCCATAATTGAACCGATATATCCCATAATTGAACCGATATATCCCATAATTGAACCGATATATCCCATAATTGAACCGATATATCCCATAATTGAACCGATATATCCCATAATTGAAACGATATGGAAATGCAAGGTTTACCCCTTATGATTCTTAATTGTACATAAAACCTAATTTTTGCATAATTATGATAAAAATGCAAGACTAACCCCTTATAATTCTTAATTGTTCACAAAACTAAATGTTGCCCAACTTTGATAAAAATGCAAGGCTTACCCCTTATAATTCTTAATTGTTCATAAAACCTAATTTTTGCCGAATTATGATAAAAATGCAAGGCTTACCCCTTATAATTCTTAATTGTTCACAAAACTAAATGTTGCCCAACTTTTATAAAAATGCAAGGCTTACCCCTTATAATTCTTAATTGTTCATAAAACCTAATTTTTGCCGAATTATGATAAAAATGCAAGGCTTACCCCTTATGATTCTTAATTGTTCACAAAACTTAATTTTTGCCCAATTTTGATATAAATGCAAGGCTTACCCCTTATAATTCTTAATTGTTCATAAAACTTAATTTTTGCCCAATTTTGATATAAATGCAAGGCTTACCCCTTATAATTCTTAATTGTTCATAAAACCTAATTTTTGCCTAATTATGATAAAAATGCAAGGCTTACCCCTTATAATTCTTAATTGTTCACAAAACTTAATTTTTGCCCAATTTTGATATAAATGCAAGGCTTACCCCTTATAATTCTTAATTGTTCATAAAACTAAATTTTTGCCTAATTATGAAAAAAATGCAAGGCTAACCCCTTATAATTCTTAATTGTTCATAAAACTTAATTTTTGCCTTATTATGATAAAAATGCAAGGCTTACCCCTTATAATTCTTAATTGTTCATAAAACTTAATTTTTGCCTAATTTTGATATAAATGCAAGGCTTACCCTTATGATTCTTAATTGTTCATAAAACCTAATTTTTGCATAATTATGATAAAAATGCAAGGCTTACCCCTTATAATTCTTAATTGTTCACAAAACTAAATGTTGCCCAATTTTGATATAAATACAAGGCTTACCCCTTATAATTCTTAATTGTTCATAAAACTCAATTTTTGCCTAATTATGATAAAAATGCAAGGCTTACCCCTTATAATACTTAATTGTTCACAAAACTAAAGCCCATAATTGAACCGATATATCCCATAATTGAACCGATATATCCCATAATTAAACCGATATATCCCATAATTGAACCGGTATGAAAATGCAAGGCTTACCCCTTATAATTCTTAATTGGTCATAAAACAAAATTTTGGGCCGATTTTGATAAAAATGCAAGGCTAACCCCTTATAATTCTTAATTGTTCATAAAACTCAATTTTTGCCTAATTATGATATAAATGCAAGGTTTACCCCTTATAATTCTTAATTGTTCATAAAACCTAATTTTTGCCGAATTATGATAAAAATGCAAGGCTAACCCCTTATAATTCTTAATTGTTCATAAAACTCAATTTTTGCCTAATTATGATAAAAATGCAAGGCTTACCCTTATAATACTTAATTGTTCACAAAACTAAAGCCCATAATTGAACCGATATATCCCATAATTGAACCGATATATCCCATAATTAAACCGATATATCCCATAATTGAACCGGTATGAAAATGCAAGGCTAACCCCTTATAATTCTTAATTGTTCATAAAACTCAATTTTTGCCTAATTATGATATAAATGCAAGGTTTACCCCTTATAATTCTTAATTGTTCATAAAACCTAATTTTTGCCGAATTATGATAAAAATGCAAGGCTAACCCCTTATAATTCTTAATTGTTCACAAAACTTAATTTTTGCCTAATTTTGATATAAATGCAAGGCTAACCCCTAATAATTCTTAATTGTTCACAAAACTTAATTTTTGCATAATTATGATAAAAATGCAAGGCTAACCCCTTATAATTCTTATTTGTTTACAAAATTAAATGTTGCCCAACTTTGATAAAAATGCAAGGCTTACCCCTTATAATTCTTGATTGTTCATAAAAACTAATTTTTGCCTAATTATGATAAAAATGTAAGGCTAACCCCTTATAATTCTTAATTGTTCACAAAACTAAAGCCCATAATTGATCTGATATATCCCATAATTGAACCGATATATCCCATAATTGAACCGATATATCCCATAATTGAACCGATATATCCCATAATTGAACCGATATGAAAATGCAAGGCTTACCCCTTATAATTCTTAATTGTTCAGAAAAATTAATTTTTGCCTGATTTTGATATAAATGCAAGGCTAACCCCTTATAATTCTTAATTGTTTATAAAACTCATTTTTTCCCTAATTATGATATAAATGCAACGTTTACCCCTTATAATTCTTAATTGTTCATAAAATTTTATTTTTGCTCATTTTGATAAAAATGCAAGGCTAACCCCTTATAATTTAAACTTAATTTTTGCCAAATTTTGATATAAATGCAAGGTTTACCCTTTATAATTCTTAATTGTTCATAAAACTCAATTTTTGCCTAATTATGATATAAATGCAAGGTTTACCCTTATAATTCTTAATTGTTCATAAAACCCTCACAATTCTTAATTGTTCATAAAACTTCATTTTTGCCTAATTATGATATAAATGCAAGGCTTACCCCTTATAATTCTTAATTGTTCATAAAACTTTATTTTTGCTCAATTTTGATAAAAATGCAAGGCTAACCCCTTATAATTTAAACTAAATTTTTGCCAAATTTTGATATAAATGCAAGGTTTACCCTTTATAATTCTTAATTGTTCATAAAACTCAATTTTTGCCTAATTTTGATATAAATGCAAGGTTTACCCTTATAATTCTTAATTGTTCATAAAACTCAATTTTTGCCTAATTATGATATAAATGCAAGGTTTACCCTTATAATTCTTAATTGTTCATAAAACCCTTACAATTCTTAATTGTTCATAAAACTCAATTTTTGCCTAATTATGATATAAATGCAAGGTTTACCCCTTATAATTCTTAATTGTTCATAAAACTTCATTTTTGCCCGATTTTGATAAAAATGCAAGGCTAACCTCTTATAATTCTTAATTGCAATAAATGATATAAATGCAAGGCTTACCCCTTATAATTCTTAATTGTTCATAAAACTAAATTTTTGCCCAATTATGATAAAAATGTAAGGCTAACCTCTTATGTTTGATAAGGTTCCATCCAGTAACTTACACTGAATATTCCAGATAATTTGATGAAGTAGGCCATTAATTATCCTCGGTCTAAGAATTGTGCCACTGGTAAAGAGGTAATGCTCATATATTTTGGCAAGGTACGCACACCTAGAGTTGGAAAATGTGTGCAGCGTGAGCAGTGGTAGCTTTTTGGGCGCAGTAACTTTGTTCATTTTTATTTTTCAAAATGGCCGCCAACAATTTGTTTACCATGCGGTACAAGCATTTCTGCGGCCATTTAAACAAAGGGTGATAACAACCAAAATATTACCATCACTGCAATGCTATCACATATTTTATAGGGATGCATCCTTTGCAAAAAGTCACCATGAGCATTATCCCCCTCATTTGATACGGATAGCCCACGTTTTCCACTAAAGTACAACTTGACTATTGTCATTTCATTTTCAGCATTGTTGAGTACCGGTACTAAAGTAAAAACCATAATAAATTCAGACCAACTTTACTCACCTTTTAGCTGATAAAATTCTCCAAACGTTTGAGGCTAAAGAAGAGGTCCTCGGTATTTTACCAGCCAATTTCGAAGTCTCAATAAGTCTTTTTAAGGAGTTTTATTCAATATTTTGCACGCGAGACTAGAGAGTAGACCAAAGCCACATGGTTTCATTCTGAAGAGTTAAGACTAGACTTGTGCATGTCCATCTCCGTTTAAAAAATATGTTTGCGCGCCAAAATAAGAGATGCTAGACTAGCCACTCGCGCTGGTATTTCTTTTCGCGCCTAAATTCACGTGGTCTTTGTGGATCGAAGAGTTTTTAAATGGCGATAGTTTTTCAACTTGACACAGAGGAACCGATACATATAAATTAGCAAATTCAGAAGCACCGGGCAAATGCAAAAGCTCATCAAGCAGAAAAAAACCCCAGAGCAATTGTTTGAAACATAACATTTTGCTTTGACGCGACTGACACTACAGTAACAGCTTTTTCTTAAGCTTGCCTAGCAAATGCTATGTAAGCTTTTGCTTGAAAGTAGAAGCAATTATAGTTTTGCAATTATGTATAACAAATTAAGCAAAACCGTTTTTGTAATTGTTTTTATCAATTGTTTGTTGAACAACATGTACTAATATTGAAAATAACATCGTGCGGAGAAAACCGTAAAAAGGTTGTTTTACAACTTGTTGAAACAGAAAGGAGAATGTCTTCTGTCGAGTTATGCATTTTCGTGCACTGTACATTATTTTGTTTTTGGTCAAAGTTACATCAGAAACAGCTTTTATAGCAAAGATCGTGGCGCTCTAGGGTCTTTGTTTTATAGTAAGGACAGCCAATGAGGCCCCTTCTCCATTCACTTTGCGGTTTTACGGCTTCAGAAAAGGCTAGCGAGTTACCTTTTACATATGAAGCACGACAGGAGACGTAGTGAAACCCTTCCCTTTGTGGGATTGGTGTCATTGTATTTGCGGAATGTTGTAGTTTCTCAGAATTTTTTTTGTTTGGGGGGGGGGGGGGGGGGGCGGGGGGGGGGGGGGGGGGGGGCGGTGCGTTAGGTAATAATAGTCTAGAGAGTATATGTATGGGGAACTTAGGGTCCCTTGGTCTTATATCGTGCTGGATATATAGATTTAGGTCACAGTGTTACAAATTTAGATTTTCAAACTGACAAAAAAAGACCCCAAAAGAGGAAAGATGACACATGAACACTTAAGTTGTCGTTTTAGTACCTCATTACGTTTATTCACATAACCAGAAATACAAAACTTATTAAGCAAAGTACTAAATCAAACTATCCAAAAACTGAATAAACAATATAAACAAACGAGGAGAAAAAAAAGGAATTTGTCTGGCATGTGATAAATATACGTGTACCATAATGAAAAATAATCAGATATATATGCTATTAAATGACTGCATGAACATAAGAAAAGTACAAAAATGCAAGAAAATAATAATATAAGCAAACAAGTTTTGGGTGCAGAGCAGCAGGCAAGCTACATTAACAAACATCCCATATAGAATATAAAAAATTTGTTTTGTCCAAACAAAAATAGAAGACACGCTTAGTTTTTGAACATCAATTTTTTTTTCAGTTTCTTTTTTTCTCTAGAATTTTTTTGACAGTTTGGCACAAGTGCACACAAGGAGTAGACTTGCATTAGTCCACTGAACAGTAGCAAACAGTACTGTGGTTTTATACAAATACTACCGACGACTACAGTAATCTAGGTTTTATTATGTGCATAAATACACCATGGTTTGTATACCGACTGTTTATATATTTCTGTGTACACCAAATCAAATTTGACAAGTCCGAGCCTCAGTATACAACTAGCAGCTAATTGTGATAGTAATACAAATGTGACATATCATACAGGCAACCTATAACAAGGTTTACACATTAGTTGTTCAAATTTGAGACTTTTTATAGTGAAATTAATTTATATCCTAATGTTTGAATTGATCTGTACTAACGAATTTCTGACATGGCTGCACAAAATTAATAAAATTCTTCCTGAAGTGCGAACATTTCTTCCTGCCTTGGTTTTCCTCTTCCAAAAAGCAAAACAACTTCAGATTACATCTCAAAGGAAAACTTGCAGTGACCAATTGCAAGTTGCTCTGATTTCCTCAAGTTGTTTTTCTTTCCGTCCTTTAACTGTCTCTGCAGATTTCATTAGATTTTTACTACCGCTGAAATTAATCATCAAATTGTATAAATACACGCCTTCAAATTCTGTGTGGTGTGCCGTGCTGCTAATTGGCCAGTTTATTTCTTTTTAAAAGATTTATTTGGCATTGGTGCACGTCATATTTACAGTGTGGTGCAGTTGATTAAAGTTTGCCGATTTATCTGCTTGAGTTTAATCCACCAATCATAAATCACTGAGAATTACTACACAGATATATCATTCTTAGCTTAGATATAATTACTTTTTTGTGCTGTATCCCAGGCCTCTTCAAGGAGGCTATCTACAAAATGGTGCAGGACTTCTATAGGTCATCCAATTACACAATGGCAGACAACCCCGGCCAATTATGCACAAGGACGGTGGCTAAACGAGCTTTTTTTTCCAGTCAACATTCAGAAAATTACAATCACAAACACTGTGTGGGTTCAACCATAGGTCAACCTACCGACTATACCCATCTCTGAGATAATTGCCATTCTAATCATTTCAAGTACACTAACACTAGCAGCCATCTTTAGAATAACCCATAACAAAAATAACCCCAGATATTTGGCATTCACAGAGACACCAACATGCCAACACAAAGGCAGCAGAAACGTTCAAAAGAAAAGAATATCCCCTTTCCCCACCCTTATCTTTAGAATTAAATTGTCCCAATTAAACTTAAAGTGTCCTACTGTGTAAAATAGTGTGGCACCATACAATCTTGGTCATCTGAATTAAGAAAAAAACAACACCTCAATGTACATCGTTCAAGAGCGATAACAAGCAAAGCTCAGATTTAGCAGATAAATTGGTCGTTGTGTGCTTGAAGCTTGACAATATAAAAACATGGCATGCATACAAGCAGGCCTCTACTGAACTGGTGCTTCTGTAACTAAAAACGTTAAGAAAACACCAAACATACTTCATATTAATCATCATTTACCATTATGTACACCTGGTTACACATTCAGCTTTTTTTCTTTTTTTTCTCATTTTGTTTCAAAAGCTCTAGAAAAAAAAGCTATTTCCATATTTCTTACTCCTTTGGCCAAAGATTTATGCCATGTACAATAAACATATTACAATACCAGACAAAAAGACATCGTTGCTTTTAAGCAACTTCCACTGGGACCAAACAGCTTCTTTTTTTTGGGTTTGAAATTTTCATTTTTTTTCTTCCTTGAATCAAAGCTTGCAGGGAAAAAACACTGACTTATTTTGTAAATATATCCACGCAGCAGCAATACAAAAAAATAAACACTACATAGAAAAATCTGTAATGGTCTGTGCACTGGCAACACATACTGTGTCAGCCCTACATTTCTTCATTCTGTGATAAGCTTTCGTGCACCGCATCAATAGATATTTTGGCAGGCTATAAAAATTCAATAATGCATTGGTCTGTGTATCTAATTAGCTTAACTCTATGTCCAATATTATGCGTTTACATATTTAAATTACACCTGTAGTACTTTAAACGTTACTAGTCATTTCGACCTTATTAATAAAAATCTCTTCAAAAAATGTTCAATGCATCATACAGGCTGTTTTTTTCCCTCACGATTATAGAAATGCAGCAAACAAACAATATAATCAATAAAAACTAAAATGTGTTTTGGTCGTAAATGAAGCTTACGTCAGCCACTTTTTTGTATTGATCTCACTCAGTTTTTGTTTCTTCTGAATTCATACATCACAATTTTTTAAATTTTTTTTAAATAGAAAATCTAGATAATCCGAGCATCTTCCATTTTAAATTGGACACCAAACAAAATGAAGGACGACTGCTTTGCAGTCATTAACTGTACAAAATTACAATTAGGTGAATATCGATAACTTATTAGCAACCTCAGTTTGGTGTCTAGTATGATTTCTTACCAGGGCTAGTCTACATACTTCAGCACAAAAGTCAAATTCTATTTGCCCTGCACCTTTTGAAAAGATATGCACCATTTCATTTAGGCTATTGACATTTCTATTTAATCGTGCCAGGAGGGTAGAATTTCACATACTCATGCAAGTTTTTCACTTTTTTTGTTATTTAGTCAGTTTTTTTGTTTTTTCTCTCAATATTCAAGTGCAACTACAGGAAATTAAACGCTGGCTATCTCCCGTGGTTTCTCAAGTTACAATCTGACAGTCAGTCAGAATGTACTTGGACATCGACATTATGTGCCCCACTTTCTGCCCCCTTCTCCATAATTAAAACTTGATACACAGTGGGATCATCCACACAGTTCTTTCTCTTGTACTGTCCGGTGTTTACAGAAACCTCACAAGAGAATGCCTCCTACAGATCAGAAATCAGTATCGGGTGACACCCAGGACAAATTCCAGTTAAATGCCTCCATTTAGGTCCCACTTGTTTATCCAACGTGGCGGATCAAGCGCCGATTATGGTGATGAACCCTTCAAGTTCCACGGCAAGCATTATTTCATTTACTGCCATTCTTTCCACTCAATGCAGTAACACCAGTGAACGCACTTCACTTATTCAATCCCATACAATGACAAGGAAACGAAAGAAAGCTGTGACCACAAGAGACATTGACTGCAATTCCCAAAATTCTCCCTCTGTGAAAAAGAAACCCAATAACAAAAACAAAACAACTGACCCAAAAAATATATATTTCTGCGATCAATACAATCCTGATGATCAGTTCAATCTAGACTAAGGCATTTTCATTAAATTAGTGGCATCTATAGGCCATGGTCCACTGAAAGCTGAGAGAGTTATCACAGGAGGGGACACTACCAAACTTAACTACAAATCGTTATTAATTGTACATATAGGTATCTTATTATATATGTATATATACACACACAAAATCTAACCATCTACACAGAGTTGGTGAATAGTTCGTTGAATCGGTGTCGGTGAGTAATGAATTCTACACATCAGCCACATTTACTCTACTGCCATACATGTTTCTATTTTCCCTTTATACAAATTATACATTTCTTTTGATATTCAAATCCTCCCATCTGTACACCAGATTTAGATCTGAGCGTTAATTTCCAAAAAAATTCTCACCTCTTACGCATGTCCTTTCGATCATCCCTTTCATTTCTGTACAAATAACCTTTTTTGCAATGTTGTTTGGATTCTTCTCAATTACATGAACAAAAAAATACAAAAAATAATAAGTTTCGTTGGTTAGGCTTTTTTTCTATGACTAAGCACCGTTTCACAATGAGATATGAATGCAAGACACGGTGCAAAGTTTTGACAGGTTATGAAAACCTTTCTGTCCAATCCCTGTAGTAAAAATACTTGACAGTAATTACAGGTGAATTATCAGGTTTATTAAAACAAAATTTATGAAATACAGGCACCATCATATAACTAGAACCATTTACACGGTTTATAATTTACCATTTTATGGCTATTATGTACAGCTACACTCTTAGGGTGCTATTACTACAAATTTATTTGGATCAAAACAGTGGGCAATGACAAACAGTGCATTTATTCAGCATTGAACAATTTGAATTATTCTTGAATTCCTACGAAATAAAGAAAACAACACCACTAGGAACGGTGGGGCAGCTTGGTAAAAACGTATTCATATTGGTCCATAGAATAATTCATGTTTGGCAGTTTAACTTACTTTATGCATTTTAACAATTGCAAAGTGTATATTTGAATGTCGCAAAATAGGGCAGACTTCGGCTTAAATAAACTTTTATGCATGAAATTATGAAACTGATTTATGCCACTTAACTATCTGAGCATACCTAAAACATTCTGTTACCCGAGAATTTCAAACAAAAATGGATCTTTAGTGAATAAAGGTTGGTTCATACTTGGCACGAAAGCAAACGTGAATTTGACGTCAGGGTAACTTTTCGCATTGCGAATTCGCAAAAACACTTTTGCAGCGAATGTTTTGTGACATCATATTCGCTTCGCATTCGCATGAAGCATGGACTGACCTTAACATTTACAGCCATCACACATTCAGTCTTTTTTTGATTTTCTACCGAGTAATATAAGCGGAGAGGCATTATAAGTTAAGTCTACCTTTCACTCTATTGTCACTTTACAAGAAAAATTGTACACAGCATCAACATTTTCAGTGCTTACTTTGGTGGTGGTGCCTGTGGTGCTTGGTGCTGTGACTCTTTTTGCTGCTACTACTGCTGCTACTGCTACTGCTGGAGCGTCTCAGAGCAGCGTTCCTCTCATGTCCTCCTGACTGCAGGTGCTTGTTGACATCCTCCTCAGTTATCAGCACCTCTCTTGGACAGGCTTGGCACAGGAACCTATTTGACGGCAGCTTTTCCACAGTCTCCTCTGTGTTGACTACCTGACCTGGGTAGCAAGCAGTGACTTGGTGAGATGTAACCGAGTCCCGATCCGTGAAGACCTTTTCGCACTTCTTGCAGAGGTAGCGATTTGTGGAGGACTTTGGCCGGAGAATCAACCTGTCCTTGTTCCCAAGGAAGGAAGTTGACTCTTGCTGCTCCTTGCTGGTGCTGGACTTTGGCGTTGGCGTTGGCGTTTCCGTGCTCTTGGGCGGGAGCTGAGCTCCTGCAGCAAGTGGGTTGGCAGCATACATATGTGCCATCTGCTGTGGGAGCATCCCTGCAGCTTGCATGGACTGTTCATAAGCAGCAAGCATGGCTGCTTCTTGGCCTCCAGCATAGAAAGGGTACATCATTTGCATCTGGGAGTAGTAAGGTGGCACACCACCGTAGAGGTAGGACATTAGAGCTTGATCTGTCCTGGAAGTTGGGACGTTCAGTTGGTGAGCAAGCATTGCTGCTGCTGCTGCTGCCTGTTGCTGGGCTAATATGGCTTGCTGAGCTGCCTGCTCTTCATCTTTTGGTTCTTGTTTGACACTAGACTCCTTTCTCCCTTCCTGTTTACTGGATCCTGCCGAAGAACCTGGCAGCATTCCAGCAGCAGCTGCAACAGCAGCCATTTGTTGAGAGGCCATCTGTGGTGAAATCATCTGTGCTGCATGCATGGCCTGAATGGTTTGGATCTGAGCAGCAGTAACTGGATTGATAGCTGCTGGCATCATTGCATGGGCAGCAGCAGCAGCAGCTGCTGTAGGTAAAAATTGCTGGCCAGGTGGTACCGATTGCTGTTGCTGTTGCTGCTGCTGCTGCTGCTGTTGCTGTTGCTGTTGCTGCTGCTGCTGCTGCTGCTGCTGCTGCTGCTGAGATTGCTGACCATGCACCTTCTGCTGAAGTGACAAAAACCGAGCACTGTCCTCGGAATCCTTCTCAATCTCATGACCAACATGCTTTCTGACACTACGGATGTGCAGCTCAGTGAATACATGGTCCCTTACAGACATGGCCATTGAATACTTGACCCCACACAACTTGCACATTTCAGGCAGGCCATCACTGGCAGGACCAATCATGCCAAATTGTTTGGTAACAACGGTCTTAAATTTCTTTTCTTTGGCCCTTGCATTCTGGAACCAGACTTGCACCACGCGCTTGGGAAGTCCGACCTCTTGTCCTAGCAATTCACACTCGTGCATGGTTGGGGTTCGATAGTCGGCGAAGCAGTGTTTTAGAACCTTCAGCTGTAGTTGGTTCATTTGTGTGCGATATCTCTTGTTCGCTTCCCGTATCCTCATTCTTTCAGCCTCGTCAAGATTACTAAAAGAATCTTCACTTCTATCCACAGAACCTGCCTCAGATAGGGTGTTCTCATAGAAGTCTTCACCGACCATACTGCTGGTAGGGGACAGCATGTCAGACTCTTTGTTAATGGAGTCTTCATCCATTTGTTGTTGAGAGGACTCGCTGCCACTCCTGGAAGGTGTTCCCTCCCACTGTTTAGGCAGCTCTCTTCTGTTTCCGTCGGAGTCATGCCCACTATAATTCCTGACTCTTTGCTTGGTTCCCGACTCATCAGAATTGCCCGACTCATTCGCATTTTCAGCTCCATCTTGGCTACTACTGTCATCAGAAATGATAACCAATTCTCCTTTTCGACGGACTTTATGAGAGGAAGACAGATTAACAGCGTGTTCACCATCTTGGGAGAGACACGGACTTATGGAGTAGGGGTTGCCAGAGTTTTCATACGTAGGGCTCAGCATTCCGGTATCCTCGCACTCGGGCATCTGAGCCAAGATGGCTTCCATTTGACTGCTGGTGATTTGTTGGTCAAAATGCCGGGTTCTTATATGAGCCTCCAGTGCCGACTTGGTCTTGAAAAGTGCTCTGCAAAATGGACACTTGCACATCTGATTAAGCCCAGAAAGACGGAACTGCCCTTTGCGCTCTCTTGCACGAGTGTTTTGAAACCACACTTGGACCACTCGTTTCTTGAGCCCAACCTCCTTCGAGATCATGTCCAGCATTCTGCGAGTAGGGTTACTGTCCTCTCGGTACTTAGCATACAGTACATCAAGCTGACCTGGTGAAATGGTAGTCCGGAGGCGCTTATCTTTAGGCTGGTCTCCATTGTCACCTGGACTTTCAGATGTGGATGGTGCCATCACATCATCACTTGTTTCAGAAAACTTCCTTTTTGTGGGGGACTCATTTGCCTTCTTGTTGCTCAGGTAATTTAAGTATTGCTCCGGTGTAACACCATTTGTGGCTTCAGGATAGGATAGATACATCATGTTGTACGGTACCTGCTGTGGGAGGTAGTTACCAAACAGATTCATATTCATCATGTGCACCTGCTGATGGTCTCGCCATTGATCAAAGTGAGGGAAGACAAGGCTGCATTTCTCACACTGGTAGTGCACTACTGGAGCTTGATTATCCTGCACAGCACTTGAAGGTTTGGATTCAGATTTTGGCTCAACCTCCATTTTGGGTGCCTTTTCTTCGGACTTGGTGAACACAGTCTCAGAAGTGACACTACTAGTGCTGCTAGCTGTGCTCTTAGCAATGGGCGAGGTACAGGATGGACCACCACTTGGACTGACCTGAGAAGAGCGGTTGCTGCCCTCATCATCTTTGTAGCAATGCAGCTTCTGATGACGAATTAGCTCATAGAATCTCTGGAATACTAGCAAACACTTACTGCATTGGTAGTTCATACCTGGGGTTCTCTTGTATCGATTGCTTCCCTCACCTTCCGAGTCTCCACTGTCCACAAGAGGCTGGTTCTCAAAGATCTTACGTGCTTTCTGTCTCGCATTCTGAAACCAGACTACAATCACACGAGGACTTAAATTCAGCAATCGTGACATGTTGTCCAAGTCATCATCCTTTGGGTAGGCATTATTCTCAAAGAACTCTTGCAACACTTTGACCTGATAATCTGTGAAGCGGGTCCTGCCTGAGCGTTTCGACCCTGAACCACTGCAACTTCTTGTTGGGGAGGTAGCCGATGGCATCGAGTGCTGAGCTGGTGAAATTGGTGAGAGGATCGGGGAGGCCAGCTCAGAGTAGGTTGAGGTAGGCGTAGTTGGTGAGGATGTGGTGATTAGTGGGCCACAGAAACCTGTTTGTGGTTCAGATGTAAAGACACTGTTTACTGAGCTAACACTTGCCACACTTTCTCTGTCTCTTTGAATGGGGGATTTCTGTTGAGAATGTTCCGACTTAATGCGAGTTTTAGATTCTGGAGGTGGAGTCTTTGGGGCTTTTGGTATGTTTAAATCAGCGGGAGGTGGTGTGGGCGTCTTGGGCCTTGGTTGTTCAAGTTGGTAAAAAAAATTATCAGGGACCGACTCTTGCTTTACATCAATTTTTTTCGTCTCTGGTTTTGGAGAGGACTCTCGTGCAGAAGGTGGTGCAGGTGAGGGAGAAGGTGGTGCAGATGATGCTATAGGAGTTACAGCTGGCAGTGTTGTGTGTACATGTACTGGGGAAGGTTGTATCAGAGGTGACGTTGGGAGTGAAATGATTGGTATTGGAGTAGTTACTGAAGATGACAACGAAGAGCCATTGCTAAAATAACTGCTACCTCCTCTGTTCCTCTTCCTACTGTTGCTGTAACCAGGAACTGGCGAGGATTGCTTAGCCTCTGCAGCTGAAGCTGTAGCTGATGCAGCAGCGGCAGCTGCAGCAGCTGCTGCACAAGCTGCTGCTGCCTGCTCAGCTGCTAGAGCAGCGGCCTGTGCTGCTGCCACCTCTTGCTTTGCTTTTAACTGAGCAGATTTCTCCACATCTTGGAGTGTGGTGGTTGGAGGGTTGTTGAAGTTATAGGGTGAATCCTTGTTTCTCTGTCGCTCTTTAAACAAGGTGTTACGGAACCAGTGCTTGATAACCTTATGGGGCAGCCCAGATTTCTGTGACATTTCTGCAATCTGTTCCTCAGTAGGAGAGTTATTAATGTCAAAGTAGGCCCGCAGGATTTTCAATTGGTCATCAGTTATGCGCGTGCGAGCACGCTTTGGTGACTTCTGCATGTAGTTTGGATCCACATACTGAACAGCCTGCATGGCAGGGATAGTGGCCTGGCTAGGAGTTAATCCTTGCATTATGCCAAAATTTGGCATACCGGGCAATGGCTGCATGGACTGCATCATGGACAAGGGGAATGCACCCGACAATAGCATTTGTGGTGGAGGAGGAGGGGGCATAGACTGAGATGCAGACAACTGACCCTGTTGTGTTTGATGGAGATATTGCACTGCAGCAAGTTGGGCTGCCATGTGCTGTTCCTCTGTCATCTGAGTGTGAGCCAACCCATCAGTATTTGGTTCCTCTTTGACTTCTCCATTTTGCTCAATTTGCTTCTCACTTGGCTTATCTTCTACATCTTGCTTATCATTTTCTGTGTTGTCCTTTTCATCTTCAAAATAGTTCTCCAACAGCTCTTCTTTAAATTTCTTTGAATACATCTCAATTTCTTTGATGGTTAAAACCTTCTTGTGAAGCTCTTCCAGATGAGCTTTGTAGACAAAGATACTGGAAAACTCCTTGGAGCATTCACTGCAGTAGAATTTGTCTTCCTGGGCAATGCTGGCTGGTAAACCCTGAGCAAATTCATTAAACTGTTGTACAAGGTCAAAGCCATAACTTTCAAGAAGCTTTCGTTGCACTTGTGATGTCCGAATCCGTCTTGGGTGATTAATGGAAGCCTCAGGAATACTGGGTTTAGGGGTCGTCGGAGGTGTTGCTGGAGTAGTTGCACTTTCCGAAGATGGTCCACCTCTACATTGTGTCTGTTGATGCTGTGCAAGTGCCTCCTGGCTCACAAAGACAGAGGAGCATGTATTACAGCTGTAGACACATGGCTGAGGAAGCATCTGCCCAGGTTGTAGCATCATACCTGGAGGGAATCCTGCCAATGTTGCAAGTGCTAGCTCAGCCTGCAATTGCTGAGCAGCCTCGGACTGAATCTGGGTAACACCCTGCTGCTGCAGAAAATGTTGAAGCTGAGCCTGCTGTAGTTGCTGTAACTGGTGGAGTTGTATTTGTTGCATCTGAAGCTGCATCTGTTGGGCTGCTTGAGCTTGTTGGAGCTGTTGTGCCTGCATTTCTTGTAGCTGCTGGGGAGTCGAGTATCCTGGAGGTTTTGGGGAAGTAAGTTCACCATTTTCCACAGGACCGTTCTGTTCAAGAGTAGCTTCTTCCCTCTCCATACTAGTGCCTTGGACCTCTTGTTTGGCTGCCCTGCTCTGATGCAGTACAGAACGCATGTGTGTTTCTAACGTGGTTGCTTGACTGTAGGCAACTTTACACAAGTTACATCGATATGGCTTCCCATCACCAGTTTCAGCTGAAGCCTCGGTTTCGGTGGGTTCATTCAAACTCTGCTTCAGTTTATGAAGGTGAGACACAGAGTTGTAATGCACCAACAGGATGTTCTTCTGAGTAAAGGATTCTTTGCATACATCACACTTGTATGGGCGGTTGGGATCCCAGTATCTCTGGAGTTGGAAGGCAGTCAAGCTACGGTCACCTTTACGATGCATCATTGTTTTATTGTGGCTGCTCAGCTCACTCTGACGCATGAAACCCAACCGACATCTATGGCATTTGTACTTTCGGACGGGATCAGAGTAAGAACCGTCATCAATGTACTTGCTCTCATCTTGACTCCCATCCTCAGAAAGACTATCAACTTCCTGGCTGTTGGGAGTCTCTACCTGTCGACTCGCATCATCTTTACCGGCGTCAGAACTATCAATGGTTCCATCTATAGATTCAGACTCCATCCGACTCTCGTCTTGTGATGGATCTAAGCGATCAACCTGCTCATTTACATTGGGAAATTCATCGCAGCCAGGGGAATCCTCAACAGGTTTGGATGGTGGTACCATGTCTCCATTTGATACTAAATTATAGTACTGAAGCAACTCGGCATTGCTCAGTTCCTGATGTGATGTCTCAATGTGATTTTGTAGGGCAGGAACTGAGCGGAACATGCGCTGGCACACAGGACATTTAGTAGCAGCACGCAGCAGGTGATACTGCATGTGATTGTTCAGCTTTTCTTCGGTTTTAAAAGCAAGGCTACATTGGGTGCAGCGGAACTTGTACATGTGGCGTTCAGAACTGGCAGACTGCTGACGTTTGGCATGGATCTCCTTGAAATGCATCTGAAGTGCAGAGGCAGTTTTGAAATACTGGTTACAACCTTTCTTCCAGCAGAGAAAACCGGGTCCACCTGGCGTGTCCTGCTCAGTTAGGGGACAGCTTTGGTCCTGGTGGGCATAGAGTTGATCGATGTTGGCGAATACAAGATGACACTTCTGGCAGCGGTATGTATCTGTACTCTCTGTGTCGCTCGAAGGTCCTGGAGATTCGCGTGCTGGTTTTTCATGCAATTCCATCTTCATTTGGTCTATAGAGGGTGGTGCTGGTGATTCAGCAGGGGGAGGCTTCAGGCCAGCCTGTGCCAATGCTTCCATTGCAGGATTGGTACCTTGAATGAATGGTAGTGTGGTAGCTGGAGGGGTGGCAGTAGTTGGCATCACCCATTCACTGGTCAACATCAATCGTTGCATGCACTCCCGGGAGACACTGTGAGCATCCATGAGGTGGACCTCCAGATTAATCTTGTTGGTGCAGACTTCCTGACACAGGGGGCAACGCAAAATTGGCTGAGGTTTGATACTGTGTTGGGACACCACATGGGCTGATATACGCTGCTGATCGATGCTGCTGTATTTACAATAAGGACAGGAATATATCTGAGTAGTGTTTGGGTTACTGCGAGATTCTGCTCTGGGTCTCCCTGATGAAGAACTCTCCTGAGGTAATTTGGGACGTTTGGTTTCGGTCTCTCCACTTTCTTTATCTTGGTCCCTTGATGTAGAGGCAGTAGATGTTGGTGATGGTCTGTCTTTCCTTGAAAGATCTAAAGCACCATCAGGTGTCAACCCTTCCTTTGGCGAAGCTTTGGTCAACTTTTCCTCATTCTTAATGTGCTGCAAAGATTGGACATGCTGTATTAAGTTGAGTTTGGCTTTGGTGGAGTAGTTGCAAAGGGGGCAGTGGAAGGTGCGAGATTCGGGGTTGATGGTGATGTTGATTTTCTGCAGGTGCCGGAAGAGCTTCATGCTTGTTTCATGGCGGTAGTTACTACTGTGGGTGTGGGTGTGAAGCTTGTCTGTGCTATACGTGTAGTAATCACAGGCATTGCAACGAAGCTGAATCGGGTTGCCAACATTCATGTACTTCAGCCGCCACTCATTTTGCTTGCCTCCTTCTCTGATGTGGTTGAACAGCTGCAGTTTCTGCTGGTGTTTATCGGTCTTCATATGGAGCTGGAAATTGGCTTTCACCTGGGTAGTGTAGTTGCAGAGAGCACACTGCTGCACATCCCCAATTATGATGCGCCATAGCTCCTCATTTGGCTCGCTACGATCCAGTGAGATGTGATGCTGCAGTGTGCCCAGACAATCAGTGCTGAACTTGTTGCAGACAGAGCATTGGTACAACCTCAGGGGTTCGTTGTTCTGTAGGTCATCTGGTGAGACACTACCGGTACTGGTAGCTTGCTCTTCCTGCATCCGTGCCTGGTCAGGGCTTGGAGCAACACCAAGAGCCATGCTGCCCATCATAGCTGCGTAAGCTGCTGGGTCATAATTATAGTTCATCATGCTCTGCATGTCCACACCCTCAGCTCCTTGGGCCATGATTGGGAGCATATTCTGGGCCATGTACATGTACATGGACTCCTCGGGTTGGAAGCCGGTCAGGTTTGTCTGCATTTCTCTCTGCATTTGACTGACATTCTGCTGGATGGCCATCATGTTGTGGATGTGCTTCTCACTAGTCATATGGATGCGAAGATTGCGTGCCACGTTGGTCTCATAATCACACACATCGCATCGCCACGTATGCTTTGGCTTAGCTTTGGTTGAAGAGGTGGAGGACAATGTTGGAGGCATCTCAGCTCCTACTTTGGCGGTATGCATAAATAACTGGTCACTGCCATTTTGCAGCTCTTGAACGTTGTTTAGATGCTTATCTGACTGCATATGAATACTTAGGTTACCCTTGGTTGTAGTGGAATAATTGCAGATATCACAGCGGTATGGCTTGTACCCGCACGTGTATGTTTCACCACGAGACAGCCGTGGATGGGTCTGATTGGTCTCACAATAGGGACATTTGGACTCGCTCTCTGGGTGCTTTTCTTTCATATGTGCTTCAAGTGTCTGCTGGTATTTGTAGTGCCAGTTGCATTTGGGGCATTTCAGTGTCTTGCAGGAGTTTCGGGAGTGCATCATAGTCATGTGCCCACCTAGAGAGCGGGACGAGCCCAGAATCATGTCACACTTTGGACACTCCACACTACTGGAGTTTCTCCCGATGGAAGCACAGCAATCAGAGGGGGTATAGGTATCTCGACTGCTTGGTCGTGAGGAGGGGCTCTCTTCAGCTAAGCTCCCTGGGTAAGAAGATTCAGCCTCTTGTTGATGGGGTGTCTGACAGTTCGAACTGGTGCTTGGACTAGGGCTTTGTCTTACATCTGCCTTCCTTGGCTCCAGGTATTTTGTTGGATAACTCGGATTTGAAGTTTCCAGTGCAGTTTCAGCCAACAGTTTGAAACCGTCTTTTTTCAGTGCAAATAGCCCTTCGGTAGTTTCTGTGGACTTTCTGTTCTCGTTGATTATTTCAGATTGTTCAGCACTTGGCATATCTACAACTTTTTTAGTATTGTTTTCATTATCAAGAGAAACAGTATTGTCCCTATTTGGTCCTGAAGAATCAGTCTCGCTTTTGGCGATCGCAAGGAGACCGGGTGGTGCATGTTTTTCCAGTGCATTCAGTCCTTCACTACCAGAGCCAGTGTCAACATCAGCATCCACAACACTATCTTGTTGTGAAGTGCGAGATGAGGTAGCCGTGACAGTGGTAGTGAGGGGAGAGCTAGTACTGATGGTGACGTTTACAGGGTACACATAGCTAACTGACGATGTTGCTGATGGAAACACAGATTGCAAATAATCACTGGAAGGTGGTGTGTGTTTGAAATTTGGTAGATGGCTGGGCTGTGATTTGATGGCAGTGGCTTCAAGGAAGGACAACAGGGGGATCTTTTCCTTACCAAGACCCTGTACAATAGCTGACTGGCCTTTGCGGGCCATGATTTTTCTCTCCTCCTCATTGAGAGTCAATTTGTGTTCATTGCTTGCATGGGCGACAAAGGACTTAGCAAATCCAAAGGACAGTTTGCACAGGAAACACATGAGGATGGGCTTACCATGGCCCTCCACAGCATTCTCGCCGACAGAATGATACTCATCCTCCTGCGGCTTAGTCTCTGTGCTTTCTTGGTCATTTTCTTTGCCTGTTCTAACGTCATACACGCGGAAGCTGTGCACTATAGGAGTGGCAAGCTGTCCCATGCTGAACTGTGCCAGGTTGCCGACGGTCATGTAGGCAGGTACATGCAGGGAGTTAACAATGCCTGGGTAGGCAGACATATTGCCGGTGTCCTTTAATGGCTGCCGGTCAACACTCGGTGGGTCCATTGGCCGGTGTTGGGCACTTTCATTATCTGACAGCTCTGATCCATCAACGAGATAGGCAGACCCGTCGGGCCTATAAACAATCTCACCCTCAAAATTCTCCATGTCACTGAGTTCGCTTTCATCTCCACTAAACGATACGGCACCATCGCTTTCACCAGCCGTGTCGCACTCTTCAACACTCTCGTTCTTTTGTCGACAGGAAAATTTGGAGGCTTTGCATCGATGTTCCATGTATGTTTGTAAACTGGTGAATCGTCCACGGCATTCTGAACACGCTACATTCTCCGGAGGTCCATTTTCCTTTCGTGGTCCGTTTTCAAGTCGATGCTGTGATTCGCCATCTTCGGATTTCGAATCACCATTGATTTTAATGTCTTCATCATCTCCCGCGTCTTCCAGGTCTCCTCCAGCAGTCTTAAGATTACTGCACAGTGCCTTGTCCATCCCAAATGGCTGGATGTTGTCCTTTATCAGATTGTTGGCTATTTTCTCATTCATCATCTTTCTGTCTTGCAGTGGCTGGTCGGGAAACTCCCCGATGTCACCCATTGTGTTCTGCTCAATGGCCGTCATGATGCATCAGGGTAGGATGAGTGCAGAGGGTGACAAATCTTCTCACTGCTTGTTTCTCTCCATCATCTGCACAAACAAAAAAGAGAAAAGAAAAGAACATTTACTTGTCATGAAGCTTTAGATTTCACCCTGAGGAAGCTCTTAAGATCAGCCACTTCATTACCCTCAACAACAATTTGCCATGTGAAAATTACTTCCTCCACACTTTTTGGTCTGATTGAATAAAGTGTTCAGTCTGGTGTACAAGGTTGATGACTGCAAAGGCTTTTAGATCTGCTTATTGGCCATGAACACTAACCATGGCAACATGTGTTTAAACCAGATTCACTTGTTGAAAATTGACAAAGAACTTGTTAAAACAAAAGCAGATCAATTTGTTGAGGTAGTAGAAAGTCTGATAGAGTTTGAAGATGAAATTTGAGCTTCTCACAGAAACTATTAAATAATGCATGTGAAGCTGAAGAGGCAAGCATAACAAATAAAACAACTAGAAGGACATATTTTTCATCATGTCTTTGAGACAGGTCACATATTGTGAACATTTAAATTGAACAAAAATGCTGTTTGGACCCAAGGAGTAATAATATTAACCAGCTCGTCCCCAGGTACTTTAAATGCACTGTTGGTGGATTACCGGCAATGCTATATTGCTTTAAGGACAGACAATAAATGTTAGATACATATATTACTTAAATCCATTGAGGCCTCGTGACATTAAGAACATACATGTATTCAACTAGGTCTGAAGTCACAAAATTCCACACAGTCTATTCAGTGTCAAACATCTACGTACACATGTAGGTGTCATTTGACATGTGTTTCTCTCAAACCACGTACAGAACTGTATCGCACCTTTCCCCAATTAGAGAACATGCAATAAGCTCAGGAAATAAATGCTACACGTATGCGACATTTGGAATTCAAATCATATTCATGTTAAAAAGAAAAGCTTCTACATTTGTATAAAGCGCGTCTCTGCTGTTTGAAGTATCATGAGAGCAATGCTGTTTTTATTTTATTTTAATTTTGTTTCCTAAAAGGACAAATTCATTCACCTGATAAAAAGCGAGTGCTTTGGGTTGATAAGGGTTTAATGAGCAAGCTTTATGATCTACATGTACATGTATGCTGGATTAAATATGCTAATTTTGTTCATTACAATCCTGTTCATTTATTCATGTAAAAAAAAAAATCCACAAATTAACGAGACAGATGTTCGAGTTACAACAGCCATTTTCTTTAATAAATTAATGTCTAAAATTAATGTCTGAAAAAGTCTTTAAAAAACCCTTGGAAGGTAAGAATGCTTACCTTCCTCGTCTTACATTCAAGTCATATCTGTCGCAAACTTTTAACCACGTCAAACTCTATTTGAAGATGGCCTTAATTTCTTTTTATAAGGACTATAAATAAACAAAAAAAATTATGACTGGTCACTATACAACACAGAATAGTTAATCCCAGAGACAGTGCCGGTAATTGGCTTCAATTGCAATTCATCGTAACTTTCAGAGCTTTGAACACACATATTACCCTTTTAAATCACCGCCGAAGCACTGACAGGTCAAAAACCGATCCCAGTCTAGTGAATAAAGTGGGTCACATGATGGAAGTCACTTGGCAATTAGAACAGACTTGTAAGTGCATGTCAAAGAGAAAAAATGCTGGGGGGGGGGGGGGGGGGGGGACCTTAACGGCATCTCCAAACTTATTAATAATCATCTGACCTGGAATCTTGCTAGGGTTCACTCCGTTCGGTACTAATGAGACCAAATTGATTCATTTAACAGATAAATTACAGGTAAGCTTTACGAGTTGGACGGTGCCCTCGAAGGAATGAAGATGAGAGTCATTTGGAGAGAGAGAGAGAGAGGGAACGATCAGAAGAAGGGCTCCGTCACATCATAGGGAAAGATGGATGAAATTGGGGGAAAGAGAAGGAGCTATGTTAATGCGACTAACATTGCCGTCCGCACATGAACTGCTAAATAATTTACTAGATGACTGATTGAAGAAGACAAATCTAATTTGTATCTGTCTCATATCCAGTGACAAACCTCTAAAGAAACCGGATATAATTTATTTCACCGTAAGAAATAAGAACACACCAGATAATTAGGTCAACCAGGAAAAACAGTCAAGATTGCATATGTACATGTACTTCCGCAAGAGAACATCTACCAGTGATGACACAAATACCAGGGAATCAGGCAAGTACATTGTACACCTGTGAATGGTCAGGGATAAAAAACAAAAACACATTCAGCCTTCACCAGTCTGCAGTGATGCATCCCAAACCAAATGAACAGGATTAAAACATGCTCCCCTTAACCCGTTTCTCCCCTTGAAGTCAGGGTAGCCAAGGCGACACACACATGTTGGGAATAGGCAACAGGCAATTATCCTGGACAAAAATCAATGCAAAGTCACTTGTGAGACCTGCTGTACAGGCACACCTGTAGCCCTCCAGTGCTGATCAGGGCAAGCAACCCTGAAACCAGCAGGATTCCATGACAAGATGATCTGCATAACACAAAACGATGTACATTGTACACCTCCTAGACAGTGCACAAGCCCCTCTTGTCCTTTCTTTAAGCTGGGGCTTGCATCAACTGATCCGAGAGAGGGGGGAGGGGAGGGGGGAGGGGAGAAGGGGTTGTCCAACTCTTAAGTTGAACTTTTGCATATTGTGAAAAGCACCATAAAGACTTGGTGCTTATACATACATTAGAACAGACATCCAGTAATAATATGCTAACATTTGCAGTTAATCCAGTTATGGTAATTTTTGGATATGAAATGCCAACATTTGCAGTACGGTAAATCCCGTATAATGATATGCCAACATTTGCAGTCAATCCCGTATAATGATACATGTATGCCAACATTTGCAGTCAATCCAGTAATGATATACATGTATGCCACCATTTGCAGAACTGCATTTGTTTTCATATAGGTCAACAAAGATCTGTCTTTTATCCCACAACAAAAGAAATCCACAAAGAATATTATAAATCAATCTATGACCTTCCTTTTCCATTGGAGTTTCTTTCTGACACCAGAGTGATATGTCAGTATCACACAAAGCCATCAACCCCCATTTCTGGACAGGAATTTCAGACATTTCTTCTCTCACATTAATCCTTCATGGGTCCATATCCCCAGGAGTAGCATTACTCAGAAACAGGTGCGGGCTTTTAAATGATGAGTTATTGGATGCAATAAGGAGGGTCATATAGCAAACATCAAAAACAACTGGGAAAAAAAGGGGTTTTAGTAAACAAGTTTGTACAACTACAAATGTATGTGAACAAACTGGGACCATTTGACACCGACACCACTGGGCAACAACTTCAAACAGGCGAAATAGACATAAAAGGGTGTTGCAACGTAAGTAAATAATAGTACCGACACATGCACAAAGAAATTGAAATACCGGTACGTCTTTCGAAACTAAACATTAAGAAATGCATCTACTTCATATATAAACTGCCTCACAAAAGGTGCTGTACATGTGAAAGGAATCACTATTTTGGACTAATAATTGGCTCGTCAGCAGGACTAAACTAGATCCTTCCTGGCCTTTGTTTAAACCTCTATATGTTTAAACAGATAACCATTTGATAGAGTAATAAGTGACAGACTTGGGCAACCCTGGTCAGACAACCAGTCGCCTTTGTCTAATAGGGATGTGTGATTTACGATCATTTCAATAAAACTTCATACCAGGTGAAATGGATGCCATACCTCTACACTGTGTGGCTGCCATTAAATCCCAGACCATCTTTCCTTGTTTTCGAGATCCCCACCAATTCTGTAATCATTACTCCAGCAATAACATGTCCGTTAAAAAAAAGGTTTAACAAAGCCCAAAAGGTTCTTGTTTATATTAAACAGTTCTCTACTTATCTGGATGTTTATAGATGATATGTTGTTGGAACCTTGAAGTTATTGTACCAGGCTACTTCCAATTAAAGGCACAAAGGCACTTTTGGTTTGATACTATCACAAAAATTCCAACCAAAGAGGGAAATTCAATTACGTTTTGTCAACTTTTAGTGTACAGGTGTGATTTTAAAACAAAGCGAGGACCAGTTGACATGGCTTGTGCTGTGAGCTTTGGGAACAGGAGTACCACCCACAATTGGGTCCCTACAAACAACAAGCTGTAGTGAGTTAAGACACCCACTGAAAAACTCTTGAAAGTAAAAGATAAAGATCTATTAATACTGAGTCAGCAACAAATGAGCAAGGAATTTGAAACAGGGTGCCTGGTTTGTGTCGCAGGCAGGCTCAACCCATCAATTACACACACACACAGGTCATAGCTTCTTCACAGACACAACAAGTTCTTAATGTACAAATAGGCTACATGTACAATGTACATGTCTGGCTCTTGACTGTTTGCTAATATGAGAACCACATGTGCAAATGATATGCATCAATGGCACACACAATGTACACCAGGCCTCACTTGTGCCAAGTAATCAGCTTGGCCCCATTCCACAACATGGTAAATTTTCATCAAAAGGATCGTTCAAATGAAACTAATTAATGTTTGTGGGCCTTTAACAATACTTAAAGAAAATGACAAAAGAAAGCCGAAACAAATCTTATTCAGGAATCAGAGCTTACCCCCACCTAGATTCACGTGAGCAAACATGTGTAGTCCTGCATCATTTCAACCAGTATTCCGCACTACATGGTACATGTACAATAATGGTAGACCCATAATGATCTGTTTTTGTTCTCTAACCTTTTTGCAATTCATTATTTATTTTTAACTGGAAACTGATTTCCATGACAATACAATTTCCACAAGTCACAAGCCACCAGCGAACCCAGTGGCCTTGGGCACCAGATTATACAAATACAAGTACACTGTCATTACACAAATAATACATTTCACTTCGTTGAAAGCGCAAGTGGTTTTTTTTCCTGCCCTGTTTTAACATCAACATTTACTAAACTATGGCATGCATGGGATGGCCACCTTAACCAGGAACATCTGAGCATGCTCGGTGACCCTGAAAAGCTGAATATTTTCAAGGAGTTCAGTTCAGATGAGTAGGCATCATTAAGACATGTTCAAGTTAATCACTTCTGAAATTCAATCATTGCCCACACACATTTACAATGCACTCCAGATTGAAAGATACATATTTTTGAAGGGACACATACATTTTTGTTCCAATTCATATTTAATTAGGCACAGTACATGTGTAAGTACCTCTACAGTACACTTTATGTATACATGCACAAGACACACTCATGATAATCATGTACATGTGTATTTATTTGTACATGTGCCAAAAAAGAATAAGGACTTCTGTCAACACACTTTTAGTACACCTATGACGTTATGGGGTTCATGTGCTTAAGGAAAATCTCTCTAAACTCAAACTATGAAAATTCTTTCGACCTAAAACTGTCAACATCACCCTAATTTGTCTTCTCCATTTTCCTTTGTTATACCCTAACCCAATTCCTCTTCTAGAACCTTTTACTGGAGGCCCAAAATGTCCCCACAACTCGGTCAGATTTGTTCAAACAAAAGAAAGTAAATGTATGCCTATTCACTGTGTCTTAACCCAACACCAGGCTAAATATATCTATGCAAGTGCATATTACCTTTAAGGATAAATAGAACTTTGTAAAAAGTCCTAGTCCATCAAGGTGTGCAACCCTTCCACTTCCATGCCAAGATTTATAACCTGGCTGTTTTGGTTAAGGAGGTTACCCTACAAACCCACTTTGCAGGAGTTTGTCCAATCTCATGAAATCATAATGTTGATCTCAGTCAGCTTTGATGCCAACACCCTGACTAGATTATTCCCCCAATGGCAGGTTTAGAATAAGACTATGCCCCCCCCCCCCCCCCCCCCTCCCCCCCCCCCCCCCCCCCCCCCCCCCCCAAACAAAAGACTACGGTATAAAAGCAAAGTACGGTACGGTACATGTATGATTACTGTATTAGCAACTGCAAATTGGAGCTAGAAGGACGCTACCAGGCAATGATGTCACCCCCCCCCCCCCCCTAAATCCCCCCTTCCACCCAACTTTTTTTTTTATCAAGAGCGGCAAACTGTTCAAGATTCATGATATATAACACCCGGGAACACCTGGAAGACAAGAATTGTGAGAGATAATCTCCTCCGAATGATGCCGGTAATCCCGACTGGATTAACTCGGCAGAATACACTTCCAGAACTCTCAGAGACAGCCCACAAGCCCGACCGATGGTAAAGTTTAAGGATTATAGATTTGTCAAAGCCACAAATCCTTCAATGCATTTTCCCGCGGTCATCGTAGGTGCATCAATCCAGTTGAATAGCCAACAGGCCATGGCTTCACTATTATAACAGATTTTATTTTTTTTACTATGTTCATAATTTTTAAATTCACAATTGTTTACCCATTGCCGATACTGGTAATGCTTTTTTTCTTCTTTTTTTTCTTAAAAAGGTAGGATACACCATTGAATTATCATGAATGAGTAGATTTAGGGGGTTGTATTTTATAGTTTAACTGACCTGCCCTATTAAAGTTTTACAATAATGGATGCCGAGAAAAATCACGAAAAACAGCGTTTGTTTTCAACCGGTGTCGAGCAGTTATTCTTATGTTATTTTTGTTTTTTCACGATCGCATTTCTATAAATGAATAAGTCTCCACAAGAAATTTCACGAAATAGATTTTTTAGATTTTACTCAAATTACTTTAAAAAATAGGGTTAGGATGTGGATTATGGTTAGTGTTTGGGTTAGGGTATAATGTAGGGTATATTGGGTAGACATTTAAATACAGGGGATTAATTGTGGTTGAAATAGGAGCATTTTGAAAAACGTGCTCGACTTTCTAACTATTTTGTACACGAGAAAAAAGAGATGTCTCCACAAGAATACAAATTTGAGGATGGAAGTCCTCCTTGAATTTTTTTGAAATATTATGAATGCCCTTTTCACCCCATTTTATTCTATCTCCTATTGTGTAACATTGAATTCACACACGTTGCTAGCCCATTTAATTTGCATAAGCAGCGTGTTTACATAAATGTATTGTGTATACTGTTTTGTTTTGTTAGCTCACCTTTAAAACAAAACATTAACAAAAGCAACTCGCCCTGAATTAATAAATTATATCAAAGCAGGATCCATCTTAATTACCACTGACCCGATTTGCCGCTGTGACCCGCTGCATTCAGGTCATTGGTATTCTCAAAAGGCTGATGTCAGCCACTGTCTACGTACGGACGTGACAGAAGCAATTAATACTTCCCATCACCACTGAAAAGCTTGGTCCACAATTTTATTATTTTGGGGCTTTCATCTGTTTTTGTTTTTTTCCTTTTTATCTTCCGACACACAGCATAATTGTCACCCCAGGCAGTGAATGAAACGTTGACATTTATAAACAAAATTTGAGAATATTAATGAAGTCTATATTATTACATTTTACTTCCTCATTATAGACTTCTGGAACGATAAAAAAAAAATCAAAAAATCACTAATTTGGCAAGCAAGTGTTGGTAGTTTATGTAATCCTTCATTTCTGTCGATACTATGTACGGTATCTCGATGCAAACTTAATCTACAAACCCAGAACTATGAATGTAACTGCCTTGTTGACCAAAATTTACTGGACAAACGGAAACAGAGTCCTAAATTTATCGCTTTGGTAAAATTATTTGCTTTGGTTTTAAGATAATAATGTTGAAACAGCCGAACTGAGCTTCTTAAAAAAAAAAAAAAAAGTTTCAAAATTAAAAACAGAAAATCAAATTTTCAGAAAATCAACTTGTCAAATAATCAGACGAAGGAGAAACAAAAATACTGCATATTTTTTAATTTGCATCGTTGATGAATTTTTTGAATAATTAACAGCAGGGGGCACTGGCACAGCCTAGGCTAGATGAAGGGAAAAAGCCATGTCTAATTAATCAAACCCCGTTGTGATTAATGTATGATTTTAACGGCAGATGGTCTCAACGTCTTATTTGCTAACAAGGCTCACTGGAGGACTGACGTCCCAAGGAGGAACTGTGCTGACTGGGCCGGACGTACACCTCGGGGGGTATATTGCACAGAGGCTGGTGCGCACATCGCACACAAACACACCACACACACTGCACTCACACGCACTAACCACAGCCGGGGAAAAATAAATGCAGTAACAGAGGTCAGCTCCGTTAATCAAACTGTCGCCTTTGGGCCAGGAAAACAATGTTAAGAAAACAAAAGCAGGGGAGAAAAAAAACAAATTACAGGAGAGAAGAAAAAAAAATTAAACAAAATAAAAATAAATGTCTGTGGCTAAATTCTGAAATAGGAGGAAGCGCAAAGAATAATTGGTTGTATGTTGGACTAGAAGTCTAGAATAACAAGAAATGGGAGGGCAGAGCTAATATTAGGGGGAATCGGTTTATTTGATCCGCCAGGATTTCTTCTAGCCCTAGATAAATGTTTTTCCAGTATCAAATTTGTGTTTGCTTCTGTAAGAAGAATTTATAAGTGGACAAACTATGAAAAATACCGATCACAGAGTTATTCCAATAATTATATCCAAAGCCCCCCCCCCCCCCCCCCCCCCCCCTCGACAAACAAAGACAATTAAAAAACAAGGCACAAAACAGAAGGTGTTTTGAGATCAACTCTTCTTTTTTCATATTTTTCTTATCCGGATTTCCTGCTGTCATTAAAGCCTTATATATTAGTAGACCATTTTGTCAGATTCTCTTTTTATCATTTGAAGCAGCAAAAAAGAAATGCTGGAAATCTAAAGAAAGGTGCTTGACAAATAACCTGATTAACTTTTATCTGTGAATGTTGTATATTCTGAGAAAACATTATACTAAGATTTCAATTTCAATTCAAAATTTGCCACAATTAGCATTCGGGGCGTGTTTCCATTAGCCAAAATGTACATGTACATGTAGATACGCTCGCATGTCAGGCCACTGAACCCACCACTAATAGCACCTACATGCACATCCACGTATGTAAATCGTTCCAACGCTTGCGCGCACCATTTGCAGATAACAAATCAACTACTAATGGAAATTTTAAAAAATGCGTCTTCGAGACAAATCTTTTGCGAATAGTTGTATTATTTTCCTAGCATGCCAGGATTTTAGTTGGTCACTTTTTGGATAGCTGCAAACGCTATACTTTAGCTGTAAACACTGCAGGCACAAGCCGGGCATTTAAAGGCAACTCAACTTGCGGCCATTTTCTCCACAAGTGATTAATTTACTTCCACCAGCAGACCTTACCACCAAAGCAACCCAAAAAAAATTATCCCTAGAAAATCTGCCCAAAAGAATTGAGCTTATGTAATCCATCAGATATGAAAACTAAGTAGATCCACTGAAAGATCAGATAATCTTTAAAAGAAAGAAAGATATATAACATTCGACCAGTAGAAATAAAAAAAAAAAAATGTGCCTGGTGTTTCTGATTTTACATGCTGGGAACATGATCCTTTAAGGCATGGATTACGTAGTGGCATTAGGCCCCAGTCTTGCTCAAAATCGTGACGTAAATGACTCAGTTCACTCACCTAAATGTACTTGCAACTCAAAAAAAAAATTGAAAAAAAAAAATGAATGACACAAACTCTTCCCAAAATTGGGATTCATGACAGAAAAGAACATTGGTGCACGAAGAAACACACAAGGCATTTAATTTGTTTTTTGTTTGGACGAGATGTAGGGCAATTCTGTGCATCTTCTAGTTATAGCATGAGTTACATAGTGGGCAATTTAGCCATGCAACTGCCCAAGCATGGCGAAATTTGAGCTCCCACGTGCGGACCACTGAAACACTCGTTTGCCATTTGCTAATTAGTCAGGCCAGCACCTGCCATTAAAATCCGACGAACAATTAATTCCAAGCAGAAGAGAAAGAAGAGAGGGGGGGGGGGGGGGGGGGGTGGAGAAACAGATGAGTGATGTAGGGCGGAGAAGAGACAATTTGTTTTTGTTCCAGTTAGGTTGCCAAGGTAATCAGCAGACGGTTATTGTGTGTTCATGTGTTGGTAGTTTTCAGGCATGCATTCAGCAAACAACATTTGGGCGAAGCATTATGCAGATAATGTCCTTGGTGCATAATGTGCATTATTACATGTACATATAACTACAAAATCTTTACCAACGAGTAACTGTTATTAGGCAAAGGGGAAAGCCAATGTTATTTTTATACCTCAATTTGCATATATATTTTATCGGCTCAAATAATGCGAACATATTTCTGTACCAATAGTCCAGAGTGTTTACATATCAAAATGAGACTATTGATCCATGTGGCACAGGTGAAGGCAACAAACCATTAACGAGATACGTGCCTTAATTAATTAAAGACCACAAGGGTAGCATCAGCTAACAGAATTTCACAAGAAAATATTGAGAGATCCTGATTTGATATTTACCATCAGATTTTGGATAGACCATCACTATCAGGATACAGAAATTAATTTTTCAAAAAAAAAGAAGAAAAAAAAAAAGAAGAAAAAACCCTGTCCTTTATACGGAGTGCAAAACAGAGTTAAATTTTTGATTTCAATTACAATTTCCCCCTGCAGCCACAAAAGCAATTTGCAGAAATGGTAATCAAGGGACAATAATTCTTCATCTTCCCCTTGATTGAAAGCCAACGTTCGTACGTTATTCATCACAGTTGCTCTTTCTCTAACTAGGACACTAGGACAGGCAAGCCCCGGTAGAAGTTAGGGGAGATGAAGAAAAAAAAAAATTGAGGGAAGAAGGCCCAACCTCCCACTCTGGTAAAAAAAATTGGCCGGGAAAACGCCATTACGTTCCATAAAATCCTCATCGCGCACGGGCCACTGTTCGGATCTGCAATTAGGTAAAGATATGAGTTTTGTAATCGGAGGCCGGCAGGCACATCCCGGCCAACCCACTAAAGCAGAGCGTGGGTGAATGCGCAACGAGCTCTGGGGTGCGTCACTGACCATTATCCAACAGTAACGGGATCCTCCGAGGGGCCGGAGCGCTGCGGTGGGATAACCGACAGTGTGAAGAAGCAACAACTAGGACACGCCAAGACATACATTTTTTTAAAGGTTTTGTGTATCGTTTTGTGTGGATTATCACCTCTCGTATTACACACTGTCCAATGCCTTCTGCTCTCACCGTAATTCTAGATTAACCATTCCAGCATTTCGCAGTTATCAATTTCAAACATTCAACTCCCCCCCCCCCCCCCCCCCCCCCCCCCCAACTCTTTACTTTTTTTCCTGTAAAGAAAATAATCTTGAAACTTGTAATATCAGAACAAATTGAAACCCCTAAATTAATTATTATTCGCTTTTTCTCCTTTCCTGCACTAAATCACGGACGATGTTTCCTAATTTTTTTATTCGATGGACATGACACGAGGATAACCCAGGCGGGCCTACAACCCGTCCACGGTTTTCAGTTCCAAGTGAAATGTCCTTTGATCAAGTGTAACGGGGAGTCTGTTCTTAATGAATGATGATGCACATGTGGTCACGATCCTAGTGACAAAACACCATCAGTGCTAATTGCCCTAGCCCCTGTAATGCCTGCATAATTACTCAGCAGCACAAGACATGGGGTAGCCCTTTGTGTGCACTGCATAATGGCTCTCTATTCATTCCAGGGGGCCCAGGCTGGAGGGAGTCATTTCCATTAATGAGTTTTCTGACACAAAACCAGGCATGAACAAAGGCCAGGCGAAATCAGAGAGGAGGTCGGGGGAGGAAAGAACAAAGGAGAGACGTAGGATCCGAGCACGGGGCACGCAGCCATTTCACCGACCCATGACGTCGGACACACAAACAGAACAAAAAATCACAATGCCGCTGTCCGTTCTTCAAGCAAAACTGCAGCAATGATCCCTTTTGCCTCCACCCTCCCTCTGCCTCGCATTTCACCATCAAGTCCTCACAAATTACAATTTATTTTCTGCCTCTTCTTCATCTTCATCTTCATCATCATCTTCTTCTTCTTCTTCTTCATCTTAGTCTCCTTCTCATCATCTTGCCGTGGTCAAGATGCAAAATTAATAAATCACACCTGGCAAGGAGGATGGGCTGTAGGGCATTCATCAAGCCACGATAATTGGATTCTAGATTTATCAACCAACATATCGAAATTCATCTCGGGCTTGGCCCGAACCAAGGCCAGCTCATGTAACGCTGCTTGCACTAATTAATGCCACAAGATTGGCCAGTGACGCATCTTCCAGACGCGCACCGCCACACACAAGCAAACACAGTTAAAGAGAAGACGGAAAAAAAAAAATCATTCGATTTTGTTTTCTGGGTCAAGTATTTTGTTTTTAACAATTTATCCTTCTTGATAGAGTTTTGGGTTATTTGGCGGCAGGGGATCCAAATCACACGGGTGCAAATCAATAAGTAATACCATTTAAATCCTGGATCAAGGGGAAAGTAAATTTATCACCGACCGGCAAATCCGTGTTTCACAATCTGGAAATTCCTGCAGATTGAAAATCCAATTAAGGCAAGTTCACTTCTAAACAACTGAACTGTACATGATATTCATAGGGATGGAGAGTGTAGTTTTTGTTTGTAAGCATCTAGATGTATTTCATTTCAAGAAACAATTGCCTTTAAAAATCACATTCCTCAACTCCACAGATACACTATAACATCACATACATTGGAAGCTAGTGTAGTCCAACTAGCATCAGAATAAGAAATATTAAACCCTCAACGCAGTCACTGTTTCAAATGCCAGGGCATGTTACAATGTAAAGCATCCCCAACTGCCAGCAAGGGTTTGTGTTTATGGTGGAAGTTGGCCAGACCACGGCCAGACACTGTCCGTAGTAAAAAAAAAACCAGAAATCACAGTCAATGAGAACTGCATATTGCCAATTTACATGTAACTGCGCTGGCTCAGATTCTAAGGGCAATGTCTAACAGCCAGATGTAGCAGCAGTATTTGCGCAGCTGGTCGATTTAGAACTTCCTGCTGCTGTCAATATGCCACTGCCAGCTAGATTCCCTGGCCTGTGAATATTCATGAGACACCGATACAAATTTACCTGGGCAGTTGTGCGCACACACTGATGATCAACCCAGATTTGAAGAAGTCTACGACACTGATAAACGCAACGGATTGAAGCGCGGTTCATAGTCGGCGTGAAAGCGAATGCGAAGCACAAAATTGTGACATCACAGAGAGGGCTCTCGGGCTGCGAATTCGCAAAAGTTGAACACATTTTAACTCTGGCGAATTTTCGCAGCGAATTCGTTGTGACACCAAATTTGTATCGCATTCGCTTTCGCGCCTTAATATTAATGATCAGCCGATTTATAGAGATTACACGTAGCTTAACCCTAACCGAAATCTTCCGCATATTTTGTTGGATTCTGTTAAGACCCCCCCAAAAAAAAATTAAAAAAAAATTGCTTAATTAAAGGGTAGGATACACAATTGGTAATTGTTTGAATATCATGAATGGGTGGAATTGCTTAATTAAATTAGCTTAGCAGCCACAACTCTATGTGATTGGTATTGTATTTTTGGCTATTGTTGGCTTAGCATAACCATGAAGGAATGTGCAATCATGTAAATTGTAAGCTATGATGTCTGCTCTTTCCAATTCTAACCATTTTACCCCAAGGGTTGTGTACCCATCTCATGCTTCTTCAGTAGGCAAGCCCCAGTCATGGATAGGGGTCAGATAAAAGTCATTGCACCTGTTGCGGCAAGTCAGATGACCTGGGCTATGAATGGCCCAGGTCAACCTTTCAGCTGTTTCTGGCAGGCATTCCCCCCAGCCACTGAGCCACCCAGTCATGCATTTTGTCATTTCATAGTCTACTGATTGTTTGGTTTGTGTGTGTGCGTTTGTTTTTGATTGAAATAGGGGACGTATGACAAAGGGAACAATGGGGTCCCCTATTCCGCAAAGGTCCCCGATTCAGACTCGTGTGCAAATCCTATGGCGATCATCCGAAAACGTTAGAGTACAAACAAAAGAGGGAAGACGGTCGGACAATGCCCCGTCCCCTATTGACGGCATTTACCCACTTGCGTGTGTGTGTGTGTGTGTGTTGTCAACCAGATCTGTACTCCAACCAACTGGTGGTAGCACCATTGGTGGCTCAGGCTAAATATAGCAAGACAGGCTGATAACAAGGCTAGTACTACAACATGCATCAATCACTTCCTACCATTTACAGAATCAAACACAAAAGCAAGAAATAGATTAACAATAACATGTATGTTGGCATTTGCTTGTTGGAAATGCTGATTCTAAGGTGTGTCGATTCCAATTTGGGGGTTTATAACGAACATGCACAAGAATCAGTTACTCACATCATCTTTTTGCCACTCATTCAAATGCAAACTACAGGTACATGTATTTGTGAAACAATCCTAAAAAACATCTGCAAGTTGGGAGACCTCTTATTAATTCAGAAACAACATTTTTCACATGCCACATTTCGTTCACCTTGAAATCAAGAGCTCAGGACTGAAACATCATGAAGCCCCCCCCCCCTGGCTATATTAAAAGGTGAATTCAAATATAATTCAAACAACCTACTGGTGCATGTACGTGTACATGTACACTAACTAAACTGCGAAGAAATTCCTTGCCACCTCCATGTGACTACCACAAATGCTGCAACGGACTGGAATCCGGGGTTTGGTTTTTGTTTGGTTTGGTTATGGTTTGGTTATGGTTTGGTTATGGTTTGGTTATGGTTTGGTTATGGTTTGGTTATGGTTTGGTTATGGTTTGGTTATGGTTTGGTTATGGTTTGGTTATGGTTTGGTTATGGTTTGGTTATGGTTTGGTTATGGTTTGGTTATGGTTTGGTTATGGTTTGGTTATGGTTTGGTTATGGTTTGGTTATGGTTTGGTTATGGTTTGGTTATGGTTTGGTTATGGTTTGGTTATGGTTTGGTTATGGTTTGGTTATGGTTTGGTTATGGTTTGGTCATGGTTTGGTCATGGTTTGGTCATGGTTTGGTCATGGTTTGGTTATGGTTGGTTATGGTTTGGTTATGGTTTGGTTATGGTTATGGTTATGGTTATGGTTATGGTTTGGTTATGGTTTGGTTCACAAACTAGCTAGATTTTTCAGACCACTAATGAAGAGCCTGGTACCCCTCATGTACAGCAGTTGGCATCAAGACTGCTGATTTGTTAACCTTGAAGACACAACCAGACAGACTGTTCTAGGCCTGACATTCCCATTTCCATTTGTTATCAATCAGCCAGTCCTGCTCCAGCTCTACAAGGTTCACTGATTCAAGGAACTCTCTGGTTTTCTCATTTTTTATCTAAGCCACAGAGACTAATAACCACTCAATGGACCCTCATTTCCCCCCAAGTCAATTAAGATGTTTATCTTGTGCTTGTGGTGTTTCACTTTTAATATTTTCAATGCCAAAGTAATTTGTTTAAATGAAAGTCACAAGCAAGAGTTAGTTTGGACCTACAGAAAGGCCAATAGCCTTGAACAAAATAAGAAGATAAGAAGATTTCACACTGCAAAAGTGTTAAAAAGTGCTTAAAAAGGTAGTACCATTTGCAAACATACAAATATACTACTAAATTATTAAATACTTTACTTGACTGTAAGTGAATAACAGTGAAATCACAGCATCTGATGTGTAATGTGGTTTCAATAAAAGTGGAATTTGGTATCAATTATAAAACCCGACTATATTTAAACGCTGCCTCTAAACCTGACTATTTTCAAACGCTGCCTTTTTTGTTTGTTTGAATTTGTTGAATTTATTGAAGAAAGTCAAGAAACCAGACTGCAACAACAGCACCTTTTTCTTGGTTTATCCAGCTTCTATGAACACAAAACTTTAAACCGGTCAGCGTCACAATATACTATAAAAAATGAATCTCCCAACCCATCCTTTTTCAAAAATTACAGCAAAAGCAAAATGTGTATATTACCTTTAAATACACGTTTAAAAACAAATCATGCTTTCAAAAAAAAAAAAAAAAAAAAAAAAAACCTAGACCGATGCCTTTTTTAGTAAATGAGTGGGCGTGAGTGAAATACCCTGTGGGGTAACGAATACCAGACCGTGTGAATACATCCATATATTTCATCAAACAATGCAAACAAGATCCTAGTATTTTCTTTCTTGTTTTCCCTTTGGTGGTCCAAGTTTTTTCTTCATCAACTTCTAACCCCCTTCAATTACACTGTCGTGATTAAATCAGAATCCCTTCACTCCCCCTGCTGTGTTATACCAATGTCTTTTCATTCCATCTCCAGTTGGTAATTTCGTTCCCTCTGGTTAATTTTCTTCTTTTTTTCTTCTTTCTTTTGATAACTTAATCTTTTTTTTTCTTTCTTTTTCTTCAAAAACGGCCCGGGGGTATAGGAATATGATTGGAATCACTTTTGAAACAGCGGGTTCCAAGCAGGATGGTTGAACAATTATAGCACTGCGGGACAGGAAACTCTTGTGAAACTTGATTACACAAACAAGGCAAATCACATCTTATCTTTAAAGAAACCTGTACTTTTTTCCTTTTTTTCTAATCTCAAGCTGACTTTTTTCTCCCTTTGTTGCTTATTTTCTCTTGAGAAACAGTAAAGTGTTTTGTAGTACTCGCTAATGAAGGATAATAATATCAGAGAGTACCTTAATTAGGCCGACGTGTTCCTGTGCATGTCACACGTGCGTGATGCAGATACTAACCAACAAACCAAACAAATGTGGAGTGGTTTATTTCAGGAAATGGCATAATGAACAAATTGACCCTCCCCCACCCCCAAAAGGTACAGCAGTAATGTATAATGTTAATTATTGTTATATATTTATTCAAATTCTAGACTGTAAACATAGGGCTTCAAGAAAACAGAACCATTTACTTAGAAAGATTTGCGGTAACATCATGTGAAAGGATCTCTTTTGAGAATCACCCAACCTCTTCCCAAAAAAGATCCTTTCACATGGTGTTACTGCAAGTCTCCACCATGCAAAGCTTTAAATCTCATTTAACAAGAACCATGTTGTCATTGGCATATACTCCCCCCCTCCCCTCCCCCCCCCCCGACTCCCCCCCCCCCCCCCCCGACTCCCCCCCCCCCCCCCCCCGACTCCCCCCCCCCCCCCGACTCCCCCCCCCCGACTCCCCTCCCCCAACCCCTACCCTAGTATTACTGTTACTGCATGCTGTCCTCAGATTGCAGGACAAATATCATACACGTATTTTTAAACCTTGTCAAATTTTGCAGATGAAAAACAATAATATATAGAAACTATAAACCACTTTGAATGATTACTTTTGACATCGGTCTGTGGTACATTCATGGTACATAATCTGGTACAAGATAATCATGATACCAAAGCACAACATGTGGACATGTAATCACAGGCGTAATCACCTACTGAGTAACACAGCAAACTGGTGTGAAATTATAAAATGTGGTCAAATTATCTTTCCCCCCCCCCCCCCCTTCCAAAGACAAAAGTACCCCTGACCAATACCACAGTTGGCCTGGGGTGAGGTCACTGACATTGAATTGTATCAACTGGCCCTACCTACATGTACCCTTCTCACTTTATTAAGTTTTAGCCCACAGCACAATGTTGATAAAAGGTGGTGCTTGTCTGGCCGATGCTAACTGCTGAATAAAGGTGGGGACAATCGGCCGTTTTTGAGAGACATACATGTACATGTACATGTACGTGTTGTGGAAAGTCCGGTTGGTGTAGTGATTCTTACCTCGCCTTCCACTGCTCTGACAGGTTCGAATCCCACCTGGGCCAATATGTGGATTGGGTTTTCAGTCCATGTCTGATTCTGCGGGTTTCTCTCAGAATATTCTGGGGTTTTCCTACCACCTTTAAAACTGTACCCTCTTCTAATTGTCTTCTCTCTACAGGTTTCTTCAGGCTTGCGAGCTACAGTGCCTGGGAATCCTTTTGAGGAATATTTGGTTTCATAATTACCAGAACAAAAAATGAAGAGTCCAGGTATGTATTCATATTTTCACTGCCTTCAAGTGAATGTCAAAAAAAAATCTCTTCAGATATCACAAACAAACACAAAATCTAGGACCCAAAGTTATTGTTCAAATAATTAATTTTGTTTATCGAGTATTGGGTAAAGGGTGGGGAATAGGGGGGGGGGGGGGGCGAAGAGGGTAATTTAGAAGAAGCATCTTACCCAGCAAAATCAGACTTCATCAATATTTTTCCCTACATTTCTAATCCCAAACTTGTCGTGGTTCTTTTTGTTTTAGTATTTTTTAATGTTTGGTTTAGTCTTACTAAACAACTCAATTCTGTTTTTTTTAGTTTTTTTTAACCAAGTGACGCTTTCACCTCTTCGGTTTATCATTACACAAATCTGACATAAAATAACACGCTGACCATCTGTACGGCTAATAAATAAGAGCGACCAACAATAATTTAACACCTAAATTGACATGGCCATCTCATTTACAGATGTCGGCCATATTGAAATTCAAGTGCATGTACGAGCTCATCGGGACTGTGCGCACAACAAACAAGTGCATAAAACAAGTGTTGATATTGGGTCAAGTCCGCCCGACAGATAAACTAAGCTAAACAATGTTTAAACAAAAAAAGGATCCCGCAGCCAAATGATTTGCAGTAGATGACGTACTTATAAATACAACCTCCTTTCTTTTCTTCCTTGTAATTGTACACCAGGTTTCTCATTATGCAAGGGGAGTGCCAGGAACTAGCAACTGCCACAGAGCTTTTTTGTCATGGGCTCTGTTTACTTTACTAGATTTTTCGTTTAGAGACAATTTTTCAAACTTTGCTCCCATTAAGCTTTTTGACTTGCTTAGTCCTTTTTGTTTTATGGGCACTGCCTAAACTTTGGCCCCAATTAAAAGCACCAAGATAAGGTTATAAATTGGAAGGTCATTAAAATTGTTTTAAAAAAAAACCAGACGAGCCACGCTGTATGGATGTATGGAGGGTGAATCAATTTTGTTATCAAATATAAAGTTGTACGTGACAACCATGGATTGGAGATAACCGCAAAATATGTAATTTATTCTGCTAAACATTATTAGAAAAACATCTCGTTATTTTTACAAAATCTATTTTTACAAAATTGCTTTCCTCCCAAGTTTGCCAAGTTTTTTTTTACGATGCATCAACGAAAAAGCCTGCCAACCACTTGTCAGGAAATGGCCAGTCATTAAGGATTCAGCTTCAAGGCAGGCACCTCTCAGTGCCAAGGCTTCTGAATATTCATGATCATCTATCTGTCCCTTGTCTTGGCTTTCGAGTGATTAACACAAAAGTGTGTTCCCATCTGTCAATACTTGCTACTGTTTGTCTTCAATCTTTTTTTTTTCTTTTTTTTTTTACCCCCTTTTTAATTTTTAAAGGTTTCACAGGCCATGACCATTTGCAACTCCCCCCCCCCCCCCTCGCCCAAGGAAATCACATGCAAGACTTGTATTCACATAAGCCCTTAAGCTGCCTTCAAGTTCAGCATGATCGCTACTAGACATGGCCTACTTGTCAACCGTTAATAGCCCACCGATAACGGCTCTCGCATCGGAGCGGCCGATACTACTCCCAGACTCCGCCATGACCCCAGGGTACAGTTGGGGTAGCGATAGATACGGGGAGTACACTGTTTGGCTTGGCTATCTCGCAAAAAAGCTGGAAACATTTTTCGCTTCCCCGGTACTCCGCCTAACCCACCCTGCCCAACGGGCAACATAATTACACACTCTGCCTGCAGAGCTGGGGCACAGACAATTCAGAAGGGGGATAATTTACAGGGGCCATTTTGTGAATATATTTCTTTCAGATGTGACAAGCAAAGTGTAGACCTTTCATTAGAAAATTGTAAACAGAAGATGCAGGTTGTTTTTCTGTTAGTATCCAGTGGCTGTCTTGCATTTACCCTAAACAAGACATTGTGTTTTACCTCAGACCTAATTGAGCACTGATCACCCCCAAAAACAAACAACCAAAAAACAATAAATAAAAAATAAATTTAAAAACAACACAAAAATAATTTAAAAAAATAATAAGAATTTCTAGCTAGAACTTAATAGTGCAAATTACTGTTGCTACTAAATTTCATGTAATAAACATTTCTTAGCATACTTACATTCTTATTTGTCTACCGGTCAGCAGCGAATGCACAGAGATATCAGCTCGTCACAAACACTTATCTGAAAAGAGATAAAAACAAGACAGATGTATATCAGTTAAAAAAAAGAACCGCTTTACTGCTACCCTCTCACAGGTTTTTAAGACGCCTTCATAGTACCAACCAGCATCATATTTTGGCACTGAATTCTCAGAAAAACCAGTTCGAAGGCTACATGTAGTGTGTGTGAATGAGAACGGAAATGGAAATATATAACATCACAAGTCTTTGTGCTACAAATTTGCACAAAGTAGAACACATGTCAACTCCAACCCGTGTTGTCCCAGCAAATGTATTGAGACGTCAAATATGCTTCAGATTCACATTAGACTCCAGTACAGGTATCACAATTCAAAATCCACTGTCAAGATTGGTTGGTTGGAATACCGTACAACCCAAGACCACTTACCACACTGTCAAGCGTGGTTGTAAGTAACAATGGGCAAGTATTAAGTGACAGTGTTCATTTTAGCCAAAATACTGCTAACTTTTTTGAGATATCTGATAAAATAACACCTTTTTTATAGGTAAAAAAAAAAGATGTTAGGAGACAAAAAAAGTCAAGTGAAGCTTACCCTTAGAACAAAGAGTCCTAATGAGAATTTGGAGCTCGATTGAAACTCCCTAAAAAGCTGTAAACACGGCTTATGCTAGAGTGTCATCGACTAATTGAGGGCCGAGACTGGTACGTCAACAGAGCTGCACAACATTAAAAGCAAAAATCGACCCCCACTAATAAGCCCACTAATTTTTTTTTCTTTTGGCGCCTCTCGTCAGATAGCGGTGCTTAATTGTGTCAATAATTAGTGGTCAATCATTAACAGCCACCCATTATTCCCCGCACAATGAGACAAGTTCAGAGATGCAGTGATATGGCCGGGCAAAAACTAAGAGAGTTCCAAAGGTGGGACATGATTGTGTAATTTAGAGTCATGTTGGGGTTTGATAAGGAACAATTAAGGTGATACAGATAATGAAACCGGATGGGGCAGATTTTGGCGAGGCAAATTACCGACTCGGCCATCAATAATTTCTTGTCTTTGTAGTACATGTACAAGAGGATGCTTTGCCCATGATTGTTGTAGCTCAAATGATAACTGGTCGATCACCAAGATATTAAGTGACGAGAAAATAAATGAGAATCATCTGCAGGGCTACAAAGCTGGCCCAGTTAAACGGAACATACATGTACATGTAACTTTCTAAAATCACAATGGAAATAAATCAGATTTCTTTTTTAAAATCAGAATCCCAATATAAAATCGACCGTTTATGACCAAGAAAATAGCAAAGCTGTTCACCATCTCAAGAATTGTTTGATTGTGGTGAATTAAACAAACAAATTTTAACGGGAACTCGTTTTTTTAGAAGACCACCCACCCTGTGTCCATTAACCAAAACAAATCTCAGACCTCATCAAGAATCTAAACTCTACTTCCAAAGCCCAACTTTTTCAAGACACAATAATTTGTCAATAACACAGGCTCAGGAATAGTGTCTGAGCAGACTGGGTTTATTTTTGGAAAAAACATATCCTTCTATCCTAATCTTATTCCGAGACATATTCTTGTTCCAGACATACATGTACGTGTGCATACCGGTACGTACCCACGCACTACATAGTCGTTTCTTCCAGCAGTAACAAATATCAGGCCCAAAATGTCCCAGACAACAGGATGTTCCCGTTGGATTAGCGTCAGAAAAGGAAATATTAAACAAAGGATTTGAGAGGGGGGGGTGTAATTGGGGAAATGGTGTAATTGGTGGTGGGGGGGGGGGGGGGGGGGGAGGGGTTAAAGGGTGTAATTGGAGGGGGGTAATGAGTGGGTGTGTTGATATTATAATGTTTATGCCACAAACAATAAACCTTTATACAGTTGATGATGGGTTCAGTAAGTAAGGGATTATATCATCTACCAGATATAGGGGGGAGGGAGGAATCTGTGAGGGGCTTAAGCATCGTGAACATCCTCAAAGGGAAAGATGGGTGTTGGGGTTTAGACTGAAATCTCTCGTCTTATGATCGAACACAAGATAACTACGAGCCAGGAATGACTTGCACTGTTTCAGAATTGCTAGCAAGCCTCTTCGTTGAACACATAGGAAAATTGGCATGAAGTCTGGTTTGAGAACTAAGCAAATAAAACAAGAATCTCATAGCAGGTGGGTGTGATCACCTGAGATACTGCAGGCACATATCAGATATCGTCATAAATTCGCTGTAAAAAAGTTAACGGGGCTTGCAAAGTTTCTCACCATTTTACTATCAAAACTATTTTAGGACTACAGAATTAGATTAAGTACTGATAGGTTATAACCCTAGGTGTGTGAAAAGTCCTAAATGAAATTGATGGGTTCAGCACTGTCACTTGTTTAGGGTTTATGAATCGGGTGCATGTATACATAAGAATCACATTAGCCATCCAAAACACTACCATCCCTCCACAAAAACTTTAGGTCGTCTATAAATCGTCCATGGCCCATTATGCATGGCCCATTGTCCTTTCTCTTTAGTCATACAAGGTTCCAAGATAATGCCAGCTTAGCTTTACCTAGGTATAATGCTTCGTCATGATGCACATAAGGTTCAGACTAAAAATAAAAAAGAAATCTTGTGACCTGCTGGGAGATTGCTAGTTATTTTTCATTCCCCCTGCCACCAAACACAATACTGGCCTGATCCCCCAATTGTGCTGTGCATACAGGGGGGCCATTCACTCACTTGGCCAATTTGCATATAACTTTGCTTTCAATTATCAAAGATGGCATAACAAAAAAAAACTGCTCAGACCAAAAAGAAAGAAAAAAGAAAAGTAAAAAGTGTGCGCACTGCACCAATAGTTTATACACAGGACCCATTTTCCCCCAGGCTATTTCATTGTGCAGTGAATTATACATGAAGAGCTTTGGCAGTTATGGCAAAATGTCCTTTCTCCTCCATTCATTCCTAACCCACAATTGTTGTCTTACGTCCCAAAGTAAAATTGAGTTATCGAACTACTAATTCTGTGAAACGGTGTCGGAACAAAACGATCACTTAAAACACACCTTGTTTTATACCCATGTCCATTCAAAACAGTTTGTCCCCTTGCTACCGGTACATGTACGTGCAAAACCTCCCAATTTTGATGAGCCATTCAACCCTTAAAACCACAATAGTCAATACACAAAATCCTAAAATATGGCAGGTAAAACTACATCAAGTATCAACACAGATGACTGTTTTATACAAATGACATCATACAACCATGGAGGAATAAGATTCCTGCATTGATACAACTAAAAAACATCAATTCTCAATAGTACCAATAGAACACCTACATGTACTGTATGGTTTACTAATAATCATGTACTTCATTTTTATCAGTTGACACTAATAACAAACCAAGTTCCATAAAAAAAATTTCCATCTTCACTCAACAGCATCAATTCCTATCTGGCATGCCTCCAAGTTGCTA
The DNA here is from genome assembly GCA_037893245.1 of Crossaster papposus. Taxonomy (NCBI): domain Eukaryota; kingdom Metazoa; phylum Echinodermata; class Asteroidea; order Velatida; family Solasteridae; genus Crossaster; species Crossaster papposus. The sequence continues at coordinate 639,086 of JBAIAA010000534.1, read as the reverse complement.
TAAATATTTGTTTCCCCATCAACCAGTATTTCTCTGACTGCCCTCAATACACTGTAGCTACCTATTGGGCAATGAGGCTGTTATGTCAACATTTAGTATTACATGTACTATAAAGCTCCAGTCTTTTAATGACAGGCCAAGGTTTTGAGGAATGTGACAAATGGGAGTTTATCCTTAGTTATGATTGCTAACAGATGATGCTGATTGGTTGAGGACAGAGAGAGAGTACCAAAGTGAAAGACAAAACGGCCCTTTGTGTGTAAGGCAGGATTGACCATGACTTTCAACTACAGGTGCAAGATGGGAATCAAGGGAGGATGCCTTTTGACCCGCGCCCGCAGTTGCCAACACAAACCATTGCCAGCTTCACAGCTTGAACTACATGTAAATGCTGATCAATTAAAGGGGCACTATGTCCTAAAATTCCCTAAAATATCATGTTTCAAACATCTGGTTGAAAGAAAACCAGCCTAATGTATACCGTTCCCGAGAAAAGAAGGAACTTTTTCTACACAGGAAAAACACAAAAAACGCTTTTTTTGTTTAAAGGATGATTGTGTTAATAATTATATTCTACTTTTAAATGCTTTTTCCGATGAAGATCATTTAGTTCAAAACGGTATTGTAGCCCGATTCCAGGACATAGTGCCCCTTTAAGCCCAATGCTGATTAAACACCATGAAGGGAAATAGGCATACATGTACATTCATATTCTGTAAATCGGGCACATTCCATTCCCATTGTTTATTCTTTCAAATCAATTCAATCATTTTCTTAGAATATTAAGAACCTAGATCAAAATTTCCTCTTTTACAAAGAAAATTAGGAAATAGTATCATTTTTAATTTCCGACAGTGATGCATTTCACCAGCAGCTGCCTTCTTACTACAACCCTATCATATCAACTCCGGTTTAAAATCTCTGGGAAAACACATGTTGTACAACACATACACACTGCATAGTGAACATGATCGCTCATGCACTGCTGCAGTGTCCTCCATGGTTACAGTGACACATTGGAGTCAACCACTGCTGCCACTGGTCACTAGCTGCTGACACCATAACAACACATACACAGTCACACATATACAACACCAGACAGGTTACCAGTCAGTTGACCCTGGGGAACGAGGTCACTGGCTCCCTGTGCACTTGGCTGCTCTGATTACCTCATCTGAGGTCACCAGTGGACTGTTGGTCAACCACTGTGAAATGTGTGGAATGCATGTCAAGGGGAGTGACAAGCCACAAGGGATGTGTACATGTAGGTTGCACAGCATGCCTCACTAGCACTCACACTATGGCAGACATTGTACAACAAGCTTGCACAGATACACTGTACATGTACATACATGTATGTATCATGTATATACATGTACTGACTGTGACATGAACAGTCTCTTGTCTGGGTTTATAACAGCAAAGAGAAACCCTACATTGGTTCTTTTCACACATATCTCCCACCAGACAGCTGGGAATTGACTTTGCAGTTTATAATTACACCAGCTCTGTTAGAATAACCTTGGATTTATAGTCTGGTGGGGGACTATACAGTACATGTGTATGGAAGTCAACAGAAGTTAAATTGCTCTGGGCTGTAATTACCTAGATTCAACCATGAAATTCTAATTTCCTCACTTGTGCCCCAACTCCCGGGTTCGCACACAAACACTCTCTGAACATAGAGTTGGTTAAAAAAAAAAAACTGGTGTAGTTTTGAACTTACCTGCGAGTGGCATTTCATGCAGTCTGCTTTATAGATCCGAGTGTTCATGTACCGGTACAAGTGCACAATGATATGCAGGCCAATACATACACCATACTGACTTGGCGATCCTCTTGGCACTCATTTAAGAGATGTTGCTCTCGTGTCCCCATTTAAATTGTGAAACATTAGAAACCATTAGCCATGCACTAGATCATCTCCACCATTATGCTGGCATTTCTTTGCTGTGCAGAGGCCAATTATTCAGCAGGCTTTATTACGGTTCACAGGACAATCTAGCCTTCTAGTTATTAACCTTACCTGACCCCTGGAAGAATATCTGCCACAGACGGCTGTCAAATATTGCATTACAATAAACATCCTGTGTAATTAATGGTTGCTGGGCTTTGCACTTGGCTCCATTAAAAATCCCGAAAAGAATGGCACTTGGATTTTTAGACGGAGGGCCCGGTTAACATCATTTGACATGTTCCTGCGACATCTTAGGCAGTGTTAATGGGTCATTTGATTGGCTGACTCATCAAGAGGGGTTGAAAAAAGGAGTGAAAAAGGAGATGGAGATGGAGATGAAAAAAAAAAAAAAAGGGGTTTAGGAAAAAAGAGAGAACCGCTTTGTGTGATGAGCCCCGCGGCAAAATACAAACAGAGCCTGGCGCTAGCCTTTCACTGCTGCTCAGTTTTTATTATGCAGGATTTTAATTGGAATGGTTCAAGCTTTTGTTGCGAGTGGCTTTATCTCAAAAGGGCAGGAAGTAGGCCATTTGTGCCACATATGTGCATGATAATCAAGGGGAATTAAGAGCTGGGAAATGTGGGGGAGATATGCGGGCAACGTGAAGCGCTTTAGTGATAGATTAGCCGTTGACTTGGGCTGATGCTCCAGTGGGGGTTTTTTTTGTGGGGGGGGGGGGGGGGAGAGAGACTTGGGAGATTCTCTGCCTCTTAGGGCTTTTCTTGCAGTTTATCAATAATTTATGACAGCATAATGCGACTTTATAGAAGTCTGACAAATTTTTTTTTTTTTTTTTTAAATACCGGCACGATTGTGTTCTTATGAAATAATATCATTTTTGACTGGAGAGAAGCAAAGGAAATCACCCCTCCTAATCCTGAATCTTAGATGACAGGTGCATTAGATTAAGTCCGACTTAAGAACTCCATCCAGTTGCAAATCCTTGCAGAGCTCTAAGCAGATTCCCAAAGAAATGTAAAGAAAGAAAATCTTTAGTTGACTCAGTACTCAGTAGTGACAATTAACCTCCAGCAATTAGCAGAAGTCCTTGGGAAGTGGGTTTTAAACAACAAAGTTTAGGCAACAATCCACGGTTTTCTGAAACCTTGGTTCAACTCAAAAATGTAAATTTCCTCTCCCTTAACTTGCGCTTGATCTAATATTCCTTCTTTAAAGGTAGTATACACCATTGGTAATTGCTTGAATTATCATGAATGGGTGGATTTAGGAGGGTTTATATTTCATAGTAAATATCGTTTAACTGACCTGTCCGAAGTTTTACAATCATGGTTGCTGAGAAAAGCAAGAAAAACGACTTTCATTTTCAACCGGAATCGGGCAGTTTTTCTTATGTTGTTTTTGTGTTTTCGCAATCGCCGTCCGGCGATAATGAATTTTGGTTTATACAATTCAATTTTTCGGAACAATAACAGGATATCTAGAGCAATCGTTATGCTGGATGCCTACAATCATTATTTAATTTCAAATAAGTAAGATATTTCTTAATAATTTGGTAGTAAATTTTTTCGATATCTGCAAATGGTGTATACTACCTTTAAATAAAAGAGACATTTCACCACGCTCGTTAACTTTCTTGCACAAAATTCTGACATGCAATCCATGTTCTTGTCCAAGATAAGAACATACACACCCACAAATCTTGATTAAAGTTTTCAGCGATCCGACCTGGGCCGAGTGACTCTATGAACCCACTCCATCCTTGAGGGACCCTAATTCATTTTACACAGTACATACCCCCATCTGTTGCACCTTAAGCAGTGGCAACAATAATCAAGGAAGGTTACTCACTCATAAACTTCCTCCGAAAAAGAAAAAAAAGAGAAGAAAGCTTTATGTTCTTTTACTTAAATAACAATTTTCGATAGTGTTTTGTATGTAACTTTAAAACCTCATCAAGTTATTTTTTCCTTCTCTCCCAAAACGAAACCACCATGGTCTGCTGACAAGTGGCTGTGCCTGACCCCCAATCAACTCTGGGGGGACTCTGCTCATTTCAGACCCCATCTGCTTTATCTTAATGGTAACTGTCAACAGCTTCATAATAATCCATCCAATGGGCCAGGCTGGGGCTTTCACTAATTAAAACTGGTCCATAAAAGGGCATGGTCAGGAAACCCAGCATAGGTTAATAGTCCCATAGGAGCTACCTAGATATGCCAGGCATTTCAACAACTGCTGACATGTGTTGCACAAGCTCTTTGCTACTTCCCCTTCTGTCTACCAAGAAGACAAAAAAAAAACACCATTGAATAAAAGCCAGGTACTGAAAAAAAAAGTATTTTCAGTCTTTTCTTTGTGACCTCTGACCTATAATCTGGTGCTGGCCATGTTGGGATTAGATCTAAATGCACCTGCTTATATTATTTTTTTTTAAAGGAAAAAAACCTGTAATGAGTTTACACTGTGCGCTGTCAGATATGGAGAATTCCAACTCCAGTAAAGATCTGTTTATTGTTTTAGGGGCAACTGGTATGAAACAGATCATTAAATCTTGGAATCGATGACATGAATTCAGTATTACTAATACTAAAGATGACTCTTAGATTGAGCAGCGAGGATTGCTAATGGAGTCTAGTCAACTGCTTTAACAAATAGTTGAACTAAAACTTAATTCATTTTGTAACTGCTTACGGAGTGCAAGTGCTACTTTTTGTGCAGCTCTATCAAAACGGCACAGTGGCTCTGCTTTCCTTCAGGATTTAATTGATAACTGCTAATAATTATCTTTTTAAAAAGGGAACCTTCTGAAAAGCTGCGGGCAATTTGCTGGGAAAAATATACACTAAAATGAATAATGCAAAAGCACTTGGTGCGGGCCAGAAGTGCTATTAAACTGCTGTATGTTGTTTTGTGTTACACTCAGCAAGGCAATAATCAACTTGTTGCATAGCATGAGAGCCTTCAAGAACCTTTCACTTATAGCTGGCCAACCAACTTGGCAAGTCACAATCTGCAAGCACATTCCATTACTCACCAGTATGTGGTTTCTTTATAATTTTTTTTCTTCTCTCTATTGGTTGAGGTAGTCGGGCTTAGAGGCACAGTGTTAATACTAGGCGACAGTATGCAAATGACAAGTCGTTTTTATATTACTACTAGTGAGCAGAGAGAGGGTTGGGTGAACTTTTCTTAATCAGCGACAGGTTATTGCCCTGGTTGTTCCAGGCTAGCAGAGTGCCGGGGGACTCCCGAGATATTATCCCATATGCTGCCTGATGTGAGTGACACCTCCCCAATCCAATTTAGTACGAAATCAAAACAAAGAAGGATAGGTTATTTTATGCGCACTTGCCAGATTGCACCCTCTGATTGCGGACGCGCAGGGGCAGGGAATATGTAAAAGAGTCTCTTATTACAATCCCCACCATGACTGTGGTTGAGATTGTGTCTCTGTCTCTCCTTCTCCTTCCCCCTACCCCTACCTCTCTCCCCCCCCCCCCCCCCCCCCTACACACACATACCATCCCTACCCTTATGTAAAACCCCCACCAGTAATGATGAATTAGGGCTGGGATGAAACAAATAAATCAAAGCGCGTATAGGCATCCCCGCAGTGACTTGTGGGAAGGTGGGAATTCCCGTAAGCTACCTGTCCGCGGATTGGGTTCCTATCCGCCAGCCCTTCTCTAGCCACTTGAGAGATATATTCTATCTCTTTTTCTATTTTCAGCGCGGGAATCGTAAGAATCTGTGGTTTTTTTCTTTTTTAAAGCAAAAAGAGGAAAGGACGGGCATGGTGATTACTGCAAATGGAATGAGTGCAACAAAAGGAGCGACTTGGGCCAAAGGCGTACGGTAGCTGACTCCGTTCTGCAGGAGCAAGGCAGGAAATGGCTTTGAAATAAGTTTCGAGTGACATCACAAGTAGGCTAAAAAGTCAGCTATTTTTTTCTTCTTTCTTTCTCCGCAGGGTAACGCATTACCAGAAAATTACTTGACTTTTTTTTCTTCTCCATGTTGGATTGGGGGAATAAAGTGTTTTTGTCAGCACTTAATGACTGGTATTTCCCTGCCAAATGCAACCAATTGTCAAAAACAATATGAAAAATGATGAATTTGCCGTTTAAATTACAATATCTCAGTTGCGTTTCAGATGTAAAATAGGATGGTATATTCTCAGGATTGAAATAAGAAAGTCTGCTTATTTAAACGTAGGATACACCATTGGTAATTGCTTGAATTTTCTATCAGAAATGGGTGGATTGGGGGGGGGGGGGGGGGGGGGGGGTTGTATTTTATACTAAATATCGTCAACTGACTTGTCCAAATTTTACAATTATAAATGTTTGTTTTCAACCAGCATTAAGCAGTTCTTATTCTTCATTTTTTCCGCAATTTTCTTTATATTACAGAATATTTAGAATATTTACAGAATATCTAGCGAAATCGTTTTGCTGGATGCCTAGAATTATTATTTACTTTCAAATAAATAAGATATTTCTTAATAATTCGGTAGTACAAATTTTCCATATCTGCAAATGGTGTAATCCTACCTTTAAAAATTTAGTACCGAACATACAATTAGACATACAACTTGTAATGAACCAAATACGAGTAACTTCTAATCTTTACAAGACTTTGTACAGTGCTTTTTAAATTTTGAATGGCGTAAATGTGAAGTGAAAAATTAGAAAATCCGTCGATCCAAGGAAAAGTTGCATGTCTGTAAAATCCTATTAACATTACACTGGGTGTTACAATAATAATAATGAACAACTCAAATCAAAACAGAACACAAATCATTTTTACCCCTCCTGAGTAAAATTATATTTACACTGTACCTCCTAAAAAAAAAAGCTTTCAAAATTTTATTCTGAGAAACCAGGCTGCAAATACCTGAACATTTCCCCCCATGCGAGTCATTTTCCCATTGCAGTATCATTTCAATGTGTATGTGTTGCCATTCAATATGGCACTGTGCAGTTGAGTTACATAAATGCCGTGACTACATGGTGGCGGGCTTTCACTTCAACGGGAAATCTTGCTCACTGTGTATGAGATAATTCCAGTCTGTCCCCTGCATTTGCCTACGAGTGCATGGCTACATCACTGCCATGATAGACAGTGTGTACAAAACTACAACTATAGCTGTAGCATGTGTTTTGGTTAGCAATAAACTAGAGTAGTTTAACAAAACAGAGAGATGACACCTACCTGACACTGACCCCTGACCTGTGACCCGACCTGAAGGAGTGTGACCGCAAGCTGCTTGGAACTTATCTCACTGCGTGAAGAGTGACCAACACCAACAGGTCAAGCGTCCACATCCCAACAGGTTTAGCAGAGATGAACCAGACAGACGGCCTAAACAACACATCACCTTGTACCCATCAATGGACAGCCAGCCTCAGTCTAAAAAACACACTGATTGCCACCAGCCAAACTGATCCGAGCACACCGATGCCTAAAAACTGGGCTGAGATCCAAGCCTTTCTTTCTCCCGCAGCTTCAAGCCACCGACTGAGAGCCGACTAAATGAATGCATACACGAGCCTCTGTACAAGAAATTAATGTTGGCAGGCGGCTGATCAGGCCTGCTAATGTCATAGGGTCATTAAACCCCATGTGGACAAGAATGACTAATAGTTTCTCCCCAGCACTGATCAACTTCCACTCATCTACACAATCTACTACGCAAGGCATTACAAGGAAAATATCATGGGCTGGCTGGCTCAAGGGGCTGGCTGGTCCCGAGTACCAACTTGTACTGTTTTATAGGCCGGGGTATCAAGTTCTAATCGCGGGTATATGATTGCAGTCAGCACACTTAGCAGCGCTGGAATTCAGAGTGTGCGTAAGACGCTGTCCCAGTAATGATGACGAGGAGAAGGATTGAGCAAGAAACCAAGAGAGAGAGCGAGAGAGAATTGTAGAGAGATGAAAAGAGAACACCGAGACATAGAAAGAAAAGAAAAAAGCCCAGTGACTAACTGTATGCATGCAGCGATGCGCAGATATGGAAATATGCATTTGCATAATTGTTTCCATTAAGCGTGGGACTTGAGTGCCTGCCCAGCCTGACATTTTGCTAATCAGCGGGATGAATCTGCTAAAAGGCAATCCAAGAAAGAAAAAAGATTAGGCCCTTAAAAATGCACTGGAATAAACTCCGAATGGCAAATGGGCCTCGTCTGTCCTCATCAGCATGTTTAGCTTTGAAGAGTCCCTTGACGAAATTATCCAAAATGAAGAAAAAGAAAAACCATTACTGCCAGTTGGCTTAATAAGCTACATCAACCGTCCGCACATTTTCCCAATGACATTAAAAATCTGTATTATTGCTTCCATATGTATTCCTTTCAGAAACGATGTCAAATAAATCTTTGTCAATGGTGTCATTTATTAACGGATCTCTGAGGTAAAGTATCTTTGCAGCAGCTGGGGTTTGAAGTCTGACATAATTTTGTTGGATGACGACAGAAGCAGATTGAAATTCCTGGTGTCAATTTTTCAAGTATGCTCCCAGAAGGGAATTGTGGAAGATGTAAGTTGAATGTGGAAGGGTCTAGTAAAAAAGAAATTGTTTCAAAACAAATTATTTCTTTTACACAAACATTGTTTAACTGTTATGTCCTTTAAAAGTAGAGTGCATCAACATCTCCTGCTAAGCTGCAATGATGGAAACTTAATTAATAGTGCTCGGCCGCCTACATCTTTTCACCAAATAGCATGATTGTGAATCTTGAGTCTTCATAAATAAACAACTCGGTCAACAAACATGAAGCAACTTGGCAAATCACTCCAATGATTTGGGGACTGGTAGAACTAAACAAACTAATGTCTCCTACTACAGGCATGTACGTCAAACAAGCTCTGGGCTGGATGAATTAAATTCCTTTACTCTAGTATTAAAGTGTCTAATCCCACCCCACCCCACCCCACCTCCAACCTAAGCTAAGTTTCTCAAGGATAACTGTTGAATTTCAACCCTCCTGCTTCTGTCTGTACTCTGTGTCTGCGCCTTTGCAGGATACCATCGCTACAAGCCGCTGGCATTGGAAGGGCATGTCTCCACACCTAAACTATAATTAATGCAGTATTGTCCTGAAGACGGGCCTTTGGCCAGTCATTTTCTGGCGTGTATGTGTATTCCGTATCAGCAAGTCTCCATCCCCCCTCCCCTTAACCCTACCCCTACCCCCCTAGACACTGTCCTAATCTAATTGTGCCAACCAAGAAGGAACAACAGGAAAGAGACTACAAACTGTCAGGCAGTATCTGGGTTAGTGTAGGTCATAGAGGTCTATCCTCTACTTTACACACCCCTGTCGACCTAGTGTGACCAGGCCGGAGTTTAAAAAAAAAAGGAATTGGAGGAAAATTACAAATTAAAGAAGTGGAAATTAGCGTTACGGTCTGTACAAATTACCCGAGGCGGGTTGCAGAGAGTAATTTTGTACTTTCCTATTCTATTAGCCTCTTGGCTACAGGTTCCTTTCTTCAACATCCTTTTCTTTTCTCCCCCCCCCCCCCCCCCCCCCCCACAATCCTGCCAGGCCAAAACATCAAAACTCATTACAGTATAAATTGTACAAGCAGTTTTCTTTTCTCAAGCCCAGGACGCCCTAGTCTACAAAAACCATGTGGAAACAAAACTAAAGAAAACAAAACTTAATGATATTGGGTCCATGTTATTTCAATTCCGACCAACTAACTAATCAATGAAAACAAGGAAATTTCAAACAGCAGTTTTCCAAACAAGACAAATGCTATTAGGCTATATGCAACTTTGTACTCGACCACACAAGTTACTACATTTAGATTTATGACACCCAATTCACAGCCATCTTTTACAGACTGACAACAATTCTTTTTTCTTCCAGACAAAAACAACCCGCATAATTTCCTTCTTAATTAACACAGGCCACAATGATGATTGACCAAGACCCCCCTGTAACCATAGCAGCCACCCATGGACCCTGACTGGATGATGTGCAGGTGTCAAATCTGTACCCCTTTTTTCTTGTGTGCCTACACCCTGCCATGTCATTAGCAGGTTGGCCCATTAACCCACTTGATTACATTAACCTACTTTTCTTTGCTCTTTGTTTGCATTCTCTCTGGCTGATCAACGGGAGCTGTTCCCACTGCTCTGACCCTCCTATAGGGTCATGTGACCATAAAAGCCAATCTTACATGGTCGTACAACACACCGCATGCTCCGTGCGGGAATGAAATACACAAACTGAGGCTGTACAACAGCTTGAGATTTTTGGTCTAATTATCAAAATCTTGATGCTTGGGCCAAGCACACCGGCATGAATAATAACTCATTTAAGGGATTAACACAAGGTTGGAGCCGTCGCAATTAAGTAAATTCTCTGCAAGTAAGTAAGCTGGCCAGCGATGAGTAAACCTCATTAGTGAAGCGACAGAGATGACACGATAGGGACAAGAGAAAGCGCCCCCTATTGAGTGGAAAGTGCCGACCAAGAAAACAAGTGAACAAACAAATTAATGGTCTATGCGCTGGTCTTGAGTTACTAATTTTACAGCAATATTTATAAATTCTGTCCGCTTCCTAAACATGGATCATATCACCAAAAAAAGGGAAAGAATGACACCTGGACTTTTGTTCCCAGACACCAGTTAAAGAAAAGTGCGCACAGAGTTTCCAATCACGACTGCCAAAAAGAAACCAAAACCAACCAAACAAATCTTCATGTGGAGACCTACAAAAATAACCGCGTGTACGCCGTGAACATTAAAGTTGGTCTACAAAATTAAATACAGGACAGGTTTCTGTGGGGACAAGAGGCAAATTTGGAAGAGAGATGTCATCATCGTGACTAATCGTGACTTTTAGCGACTCGAAGAAGAATAAGGCCTCATGTTTTAGCTTTCATATTAAAACAAATCTGTACGTTGATTGTTCCACAATGATGGAAGGTGGCATTGGCTGCTCATAAAGTACATCGCATGAATTTGCATGCCATGTCCAAAATATTCGATTTGGGTTTTGGAGAGACGTAAACTGTATACGTGTGCATAGCTTAACATTCAGTCGAAATCATAACTCGACTACCCCCTCAAAAATTGGCTTTTGCCCCACCGTACAACAAAATGACATTTTCAAACTGTTTGCTTATAGTTTGTGGTGTCGGGCCACATGGCACTTTTTTTCTTGTATGCTTAGACTTCCCAATTTCATGGAGCTGCTAAGCACAACAAATCTTGCTCAGTCAAAAAACAGGTTACCACCTTTTCGAGCCAAGCAAAAAAACAGCTGAATTATCAATCACAAACAATATACATCACCTGAATATTTTGGCCTGTAACCCTAAAACAAAAACTTTAATAAATAATTGTCATGCTAAGCAAATTGCTTAGCAGCTTTACAAAATTGGGGCAGCCTGGTCTACAAATGATTGTACTATTATGCATTTATTTGGTATACTGTTATTCCACCTATGATCCAACACATGGACCCTTTTGCTTTTACCCAAAGGTAAGAAAAACAACCAATATTGTGGTTAATTCCCAGCCAATATACAAACAGGTAGGGCCAATGTTGACCTATGACCCAATCTAATCTCCACAGTTTGTCTTTATTTGGACGATCCTCATGGGAAAGTGTTCTGACTGAGCTGAGTGGAATAACCTCCCTGTGTTGTTTATTAGCTGGCAGCCTGTAAGGTGAACTGGTCCAAATTTCCCCCAGCACTGGGTGGTCTGTATCAAGTGCAATAAACTCATTAAAAAATAGGGGTTTTTGCTTTCTTTATATATTTTTTGTGGGTTTTTTTTTGGAAGAGGGGGAGGGGGGGGGGGTTCCTTCAGTCTCTGGTCTTTTCATTAATCTGTCGTCGCCTCATTTAATTACAGCTGGGCCCTGGTATTTGGGTCAATACATAAACAAGGATATATAACTGTACTTGACTGAACTAATGTAGGCATCATAACAAAAATATAATCACATCACCAAGTTATTTGCCATTTCTTCCCAATACAAGAAGTTTTCAAACTGCCATTCTTGGACTGCATTCTGGTTTTAATAGGCGCCCTTGTCTCATCTCTCTTAAGGAAAGTACGCTGGTTTGCTCTTATCAAGCTTTCACTTGGCAACAGGAGGATGTTCGGTTAAAAATCGCCATGACAACTATCGGCCTGTGCATCATTCTGTATCAAATTGGCCACGTTGAGGCTCTTCGAATCCGACCGCATTTATGATTTTTGGTTCAGTCATATTACATACATTTACAGCCGGCCAACATGTACTCTTTCATAATCATTTACACGGCAGCTGCAATGAAACACCTGAATCTTTTCCCGATAAATCTTTAGGGCAATTTTTGTATTTTTGTTTGAAAGAGTGTTCGACGAGAAACACAAAGTACACCCGAGGTATATCTACCACCATTTAGTGAGACTCTCCTGACAATTCACTGTACGATCAGTTAAAGAAGACACAAATGGCCCTGCATAATCTTTGACAGAATCAGAGCATTACTGAGACCAAGCCACGTAAAAAAACCTGGACAAAATCAATATGCATGTGAAAACAATATGAAGCGTTGAAAGCTCGACAGCAGGGTGATTCACCAATTAAAAAAAAAAAAAAAACAAGTTCAAAGGTTCATGAGTTCCTAGAAGAATAAAAAAGAATATCACTGGCATTTAAACGGGCAGTTTGAGACACACAGTTATGTTGGCCAAGCATGGATTAAAATTAACCTTTTACCGAGCGGGCGACGACTGAACAGGAAAATGTTCTCAACAATTGCGGCTCTGATGAGCTTGTCTTTCCGTTTTTCTTTATCCCCCGGACACAAATGCAAAACTGGTCTGATACCTTAAAGAATAGATGCAGATAGGGACATCAGTGAATTCGAGGTGCCACACCTCGACGAGAGCATGGTTAATTTACTCTAAGGATGCGCTAAGGCAAGTTGTCGAGTTTTTCACCAGAAACAAAACTTGCCAAATTGTTTTGCCGGAGTTGTTTATCATGGATCACCAAGCAACAATCATCCCTGAAGACCAACCAAAACAGAGCTAAGACTCCTGCCTAATCCCAGGTGGAATTTCCCCTGCCTGGCCCCTCAAGAGTTCCTCCTAGGTCGGGCTGCTTCCTTCCCTAGATCTCACCCATTCAATTCACACTTGTAATTGTACACAGATACAACACACAAACTGCTTGACCACAAGAATGCTCTCAGACCAGGGCAATGTACTTTGGTCTGGTCAGTGGTCACTCAGTCTGGACACCTGACTGAGGGTCAGCTAATAACTGTAGAGACTGGGAATGGATGAGAAAGTAGAGAAGGGGGGAGGGGTTGGGTTGAAAAGTAATACATGGCAAAGACAGTAGATAAGGCAAAGACATTGTGTCTGGTTGTTGATGCTTTCCTAGCCCCTTCCCCCTTTCCCCACTCCCCACGGGATGGGCATGTCACCCTTTAGTGATTCACAGCCAAGTTCCTGTGTCTGGAAGTGGATGACATTTCAACAATTAACTTGTTAAGAGTTCCTCATTCTCTTCATGATTAACAGTTCAGTTTCTGCAAGCGAGTTCAGTTCATTGTTTACTAGTGCCACACCCTTAAACAAAGTTTGTTTGTTATTTCTTTAACCAGTACTTTAACATTGGCAATCACATTTTTTTTAAAATAATTTAGTTTTAAACATTTGATGTCTGCAAATGATGTATCCTACCTATTTCATTCAATTGTTAATATTGTTACTTCCTTCGCAAAAGATAAACAGCTTCCGTGTAGCTGATTGGGGGGGGGGGGGGGGGGGGGGGGGGGTGTCAAGGGGGAAAAAAGCTACCAAATAGAAAGACAAAGCTCCAGACACTTTTTGTATTGACAGCAAAAGAAATATTTAGGATTACTCCCCCCCCCCCCCCCCCTGATAAAACAGACATTCCATAAATTATGCACTTTAACCTGTACACTGGAGCCACAGTTTCTAAAGTTCCTTTTGTCAGCTTCGACAGTGATCCATTGCAAAGGAAAACTTCAAAAGCCCAGAACAAACATTTTTGGAGGTCCATGTTCCCAGTAAGGAAACAAAAATTGTTGTACCAGCTTTCATTAGCAAGGCTTTCTTTAATTTGTGGAGTTGTACTCACTGAGTTGTGAACAGTGATTGGTCGAGTATAAAGGATCTATTATGCTGTTCGGGTACGCATGGCTGGCTAACACTAGAACTCCCTCTGGCAGATAGACAATGGTGTCACAGGGTAAAAAAAGTACCACTGGCGAGGGTGGGGGACAATGGCAACGAATATGTCAGCCCGATTAATGGAAGGGAGTGAGAAGAAAAAACACAGACTTGACCTTGTATGTGTCTATCAGTGCCTTTGCATACATGTATGGCACTATATGGTACTCTCAGCACAGTGTCAGGCAAGAATATTATGCACTAAATAACTTAATCTGGAACACTCCACACTCCGCCAATCACTGCATCACAGACTGTAATCTGTTATTAGCTACGGTAACTGCACAACCCAGTCTTTATAAACTGGCCAAATAGACAAAGGCTTCACTTACTCATGAGGTCAACTTCAAAGCAGTGCGGGACAATGATTATCTCCGAAACCAGTGTTCTCTTTTTCTTTTTTTTCTTTTTTTCGTAGTTCCCCAAAACTTCTAAGATTGAACAGAACTTGTTCTAAAAACAGTGAGTGAGCGGAGAGACAGAGGACAGCCTTGTGACTTTTTAGGGTCCATGAGATTCAGAGTCACCAGCTGTTAGAATAGGTCGGTTTAATGAGCTGGAAACTGGCTATTCAGCACCCAGGCTGGTATGCCAAAAAAAGAAAAAAAATATGTGTACAGACGCTAGAAAGATATTATCAAAAACAGAAAAGAAAAGGGAAAAAAAAACCAAACCAACAGTTCAAAGACAAGGTTGTGGTATACAGTGATTGCTGGGTGGTGGTTGGTCGGAAAGACAATTACCGCAGTGAGGCAGGGCATAATTGGTTGAGTTTACAATGGAATAGTACGGTCCCGGGAAAAACCTCGGCTGCTTGGCCAACACACACACACACTTGCAACACATGCACACCATTATTTTAGAGCAGCTCACAGGGTGGTGCTTAGAGTTTGTCTTGCAAGAAACCACTGGGACTGGAATGTGTTTATCTCTTTCCGAAATGGGAATGGGGTCAAGGGCGATAGATATGCATATAAATATAATTATGTGAAGTTGGTGGAAGCTTTTTTGGAGTCATGCCAGGGAACGGGAATTAAAAGCAGTTGGGGAGTAAATTAGAATTGCAAGTGATGAGATCTGGCATTTAAAAAAAAAATGTTTTGGTAAGTGAGGGGGTTTTAAACTTAACTAGCAATGGGACTGACATAAAGAATTACTAATTAAAGGTAGGATTGGTAATTGCTTGAATTATCAGGAATAGGTGGATTTGGGTGGTTGTATTTATACTATTTAACTAACCTGTCCGAAGTTTTACAATAACAGATGCCAGAAGAAAACAAACGGAAAAAAAACCCGGTGTTCGTTTTCAACCAGTGTCAGGCAGTTTTTTTCGTGATCGCCGTCCGGCGCTTGTGATTTTTTGTTGGGAACAATTACACGATATCTAGCCCAATCAATTTGCTGGATGCCTACAATCATTAATTACTTTCAAATAAGTAAGATATTTCTTAATAATTCTGTAGTAGCCATTTTCAAAATATGCAAATGATATATCCTACCTTTAAAAATCAGGACCAAGGTGTTTTTTAGTACCATTTCTGTCAATAATACTGCCAGATTTAGACCACGTACGAAAAGTAAGAGAGGCTATAGAACAGCTAGATAGTGTCAAATGATTTACCATCACAGTTAGTCCTTCAGAGAACTTCACATTTTATAAAGAATGTCTTTGCACATCAGATATTCTGTGCAAATTCTCAACTAAAAAGAAGGTTTAACAAAGGCAGAGATTAAACAAAAATGTGTACAACATTCATCGAACATTGCTTTTGAAACTTTCCCGCCAACAAATATTTTCTTCTTTCTTCCAAAAAAAAAAACAGTACATGTACATACCTGCCATGGTCTAGTTCATCTCCATTGGCTTGCAGAGCTGACACGTTGCCTTGGTCAAGTAACCCAATTAATCCTTGGAGTTGAGCGCCGACGCCCAGCCGAAAAAAAGGAACCAGGGCGCTAACGACTTGTACCCTCTTGCTCCCCCAACGTCTCTTCACTAAATGACTCAGCAATCCTCTCATGCATCAGAATGTGTCCCTTCCTTTAATCCGCTAGCACACTTTGCCAAAGGTCAGGCTCTCCTTCACTGCAATTTTCTGTTCAGAACAAGGAAAAAGATGGATTAGCCCTACTGAAAACAGAGAGGATTACATATTGTGGGGGGCGGTGGTTGGTGTTAAGCCCAGCTTACCACCATTAAACTGTTCCCCTTTTGTCTGTCTTTCAATCCTGAAGGCATTCAGTTGGTCTTACTGTGGTCTTACACTCCATGGTCTTACTGGGGTACCTTCCATGGTCTTACTGGGGTACCCTCCATGGTTTTCCCACCATCGGATTAAGTCACCCTGTCATTAGCAATTTGCTTTTCATGAGAGGAGTTTCAGACCCAATGAGGTTTACTCTGTTAACTTCACAGAGGACAACCAGGGAAAGGGGGGGGGGGATAAAGTAAAAATAAATTACAATAAGTTATTGGAGTCCCAAATGATAGGTCTTGGACTGACTGAAGGGGTTGGGGAGGAAGAGTTGGGTTTGCCATGGTTGAAATTACAGTAATATACTTCAACTGCAAAAATCAAGAGAATTCTTCGAGCACAACATTTTTGTATAACACATCGCTCTAACATTAAATTTGGTACAGTTAAAAAAACAAAAAAAGGGAGGGAAAAACCACACAAGCAAAAAAGCAATAATGTCAACCAATCATTTCTGTCCATCTTCATATAACAATGACATATTCTACTATCCATGTTGCTGATTAATTACCAACTGAGGAAAGACGACAACAATAGACGTATGACGTTGGAAAGTCAATAGTCTGTTTCACTGCAGACTTTTAATTTCAAAAACCAGCTATTGGCAACTTCGTCTAGTTCATCTGATGAGATGAGCAATTAAACTAGCTGTGCCAGTGATGCATACCCAGGTAAAAAGGATGAAAGCTGCAATGAACATACGCATCCATGGACAAACATCTCAAGGTTGCCCGTTTCATTCCAGTACAGTTCGGCAATTTTCATCTTTAATTGAGGTACGCACTCTTTCAAGGTAAACAGAACTGGTGGGTGTAAACAAATATCTTAAGAGCAATGCCTTATTCTTTCTGAGAGTACAATTGGAGATAAACAACTGTAGTGAAACATCTTTCAAACCACAAAAATAATAATTTTGAAAATTTTTGTGAACATTAATTTGAAAACTTCATAGCTTTTCAAGCACAGCTTTTCATAGCGATCTACAAGCTAGAACTGTGACTCGCGAGCCAATATAGAAAAAAACATACGCAGACAATTTCTGGCAGATTTTCGGCTATCAGCCCACAGTCACTGGTAAGGACACTGACCCTTGACCTAGATTCCGTCAATGTCAGGTCATATTTTGCGGTCCAGTATGAGATGGCCTTGATAAAATCACAGGGTCTGTCACTTCATTACGCGACCGACACAGAGACAATGTTGGTCAAAGTGAGTTGACCAGTACAATCCGAGAGTCTACAATCCCCATCACACCCCCCCCCCCCTCCCCACCTTCCCATCTTCATTAACCATTATGCATTCAGTGTCCCATGTCCACATTGCACCAACTTTTGTGTACGACCAGCCAAAATGCGGTAATGAACATCAGCACTTTTTACGACCTGCTATATCTCAGGCGCTGCCTACTCTCAGGGCAAATCTCACAAGACAGGTGTCCTACCTGACGCATATAATCAGAGCCCAGCCAACCCCAAGTCGCCTTCCTGTGAGACCCTATCCCAGCGCTACTACTTCCCCTTTTTAATTGGGTGGGGCTCTCTGGGACAGTCCCGGAGGGACCTGGTCAACTGTGTTCAATTAGACGCCAGGTATGAACAAGCAAAATTAACTTCATTTACAAAGCGGGCGATTGGTAAACAACTTGTTTCACCCTGGAACACGTTGCTAAAAAAAAGAGACCATTTTAGGTTTAAAAATACTACATAATAGTTTGACCTTTTGTGACCAGCAGTAAACTTTTTACTCATGATTTATTGAAGAACAGAACGATTGGAGGAAAAAACAGCGTACGGAGTAAGAAGTGTCCTAATTTTGAAAGTTTGTTTCATCAGTGGACAAGATCTCTCCTTCTGGGGTATCTTGGACTCCGGGTGGCTGCATGAAATCCCTCCCGGAAAACCTCGCCGATTAGGTGGAATACACGCTTTCGGCTGATGAAAATGGCTGGAAGGTTTTTAGGCGCGCACAATAACAGCGCCAAGAATGACACGCCACTCCGTACCCACCCAGGGCAAACGAATAGCAAAAAGGAAAAAAGGAAAGAGTAGGACACAAGAATCTAAAGGACATTTATTTCATCTCGGACAATGCCTGCAGGGCTTGAAATAGTGGAGATTCACTTGGTGATGAGAAGAGAGGAAAAAGAAGAAGTCAAAGTCGCCAGACAATCAAGTTTGGCTAAACCAGTACTTCCCTCTTATACCTTGCTCGCTTGCCCATCAAGACAGAGCTCTCCAGGCCATAAAGTTTATTAAAGCAATCACAGTTGCTGTGATTCACGTCATTCAAAATAAAATAAAAAATAAGAAGAGAAAAAAGATCAACTCCATTATGTCGCTGGATTGCCTCCCACACTGTCATGAGCCAGGAACACTTGAGAATTCAGATCCGAATCTGATCAGTTATTATCTATAATGCAACGGATGGGCCTTAATGTTGAGACACAAGATCGGGCGAGCAGGAGCATCCCCCAGGCTACGCTTGTCCAATGTTAAGGACGTAACAGGTACAAGTTGACGGCGTTGACGAGCGAACAGCGGTGTAATGGTCGCAAGCAAAGCGAGGTCGAGCCTTGGATCATGCAAAACATTCAACCTGGTTCTGAGAGGAGAGAGCCATTATGCCTCCTTGTACCTCAGAGCTACAACCGGGATTCATTAAACAAGAATCACAAAGTGACAAGACTCGTGATCCCTCATGTTTCTGGAACAGAACTCGGAAGCAGAAGAAGAAAAAAAAGAAAAAACAAACTTGGATCGTGACCCCTTTAATTGCTGGTAGGACAGAAGAGTCTTGCCTTAGCTGCCACATTGAGCTCTGTCCAGTGTAACCCAACACCACTGAATATGATTAACTGGTTAAAAACTGTTATTTCAACCTGAAAATGTATGGATTCAAGTCAAGAATGCATGGCAGGACTGTACAGTGGCCATGAATAAATCACTGCACGGTAATAACTTGGTCCTAAGAAAACACTTTGGCTGTTCGGACCGGCAGAGAGGAAAAACATCCAGTGCGACAAGACAACAATAATCCATTTTGATGATTCCAGGACAGTTGAAAAAAAAGAATTCAGATGACCTCTAAAAAGAGACTTAAAAACCCCTGGCAAAATGCGACGTGCGGCCAAGAGCTGATGCTAGATACACCAGATTAGCCTTAACGAATGCAGCCGCGCTTGCGCCAATCAATCCCGAAGAAAGACGGCAACTCCGCAACGCGACGGAATTCATGTATGACCATGCGGCACTTCGGATGTTACATGTAAATGTGCAATTTGTGCTCAAATTGATGCCAAGTGCATTTTGGAGGGACTCCCGTTCTCAGAAGTGGGGCCTTGCATGCATTATAATCAATCTAAAACCACAAACAGGTTTATATATGGCGAGCACACGCTCACTGGCAGGGTTACAAAAAAAGAAAATTAAGAGGGAAGCCAAAAATAAAAAACTAATGGAAAGAGACAGGAACACAAAAAATGAGCAGCCAATAAGGCAACGGAAGATGCCGTGGATGCATGCGGGCATGCACAGCCAGACGGAGCTCAAGAAACGGGGGCTCAACTGACAAACGGGCGAATGAAGGAGAAGAAAAATCGGAGTTTTTGGAGTGCGGTGGGTGAAGTGCATCTCTCAGGAAGCGGCCCGGCTAGCAGGTGCTGCCGTTCGGTGTACAGTTTCAATTGTGATATTGATTAAGAGATCAGGGTGTTTCTCCATCCTGACGTGATGGGAGGAAGTCAGGACGCCCATCATCCTCATGACAGTTTTGCTCCGATCCAGAGAAGAAGAAGGAGATGACATAGAAAACAAGAGCGAGTAAAGGAACACTACACAAATCCAAATCCTACCCAAACTCTTTTCAAATAAAAAGGCAAGCTGGGGTTAAATCATGAGAAGTTAATGTACCGGTACTCGGGAGAGTTTCGAAGAATAATGATATGAAATAGTTAACGATCATCGTTGGTAACCAACTTTTTAACTGCTTTAGTCGTGACAATCATGCTTTCAATTACGTGAACTAAAAACACCAAGTGAGGGTTTTGTTATATCCCTTGGCTTGGAGGTTGATCAATCAGCTTCATTGTGGCCCAATTTTTGTTAAACATTTTCAATATAATATGAGCATTTATAGGATGAAGCTTCAAGACAAAATTCCATTTTTTTCTAAGCCCTTAGCATTTGTCCGATTGTTCTCAGAGGTTTAATAAAAGTCTCGTTTAGTGATGGTTTTGCCAATTTTGTTTTTCTTCAGATTTTGTACTAGTCCAAACGAACAACTAGTTACCAACGTTTATACATTTTGTACAAGGTGTTGGTTTCGTCCAACATCAAGATTAAAAGTTGCTCCTAATAATTTTATTATTGATGAGAGCTTTTTCTGATCGAGGAGAAAATGATTAATCTGTTATCCTCGAAAGCCAATGAAATGGCATCGTCTTAAATAATACAGATAATTACAGGACAAAATGCCCCCTCGCGTGCACACCGATGCCGGCACAACCCCAGGGGTGTTTGCAAAATAACAAATTTACCCCAAATTCTACTTGTCGGAAATCGTCAGTGCAAACATTCTTGGTTTTTCTTTTCAATTTCAAAGGAAAAAAACAACACCGAGCTCATCACTCTCCAATCAGCGAGAGTAACAAGGGGGCCGGGAAACATCGGCCCCTGTGTGCCGTAACAACAAATTAAATCATTTTGCCCAGATCCTGCGTTCGAACTCGGCCAAATAACAAAAGCGCCAGCGTACAGCTCCGATTATTGGCCATTTACATGCAGATTCACACACCGCGTACATTTCTCTCCCCCTGCCCCCCTTCATCCCACAAATTTCAGCCAGTTTCCAATGGTGTAATTTCCTCTTGAAGCAGGAGAAACATGACTGACTTTTTAGGACAGGCAACGAGTCAATTGTTGGTTTTTTTATTAGATTGCTTTTTTTGTGTGTTAACAACGCGATTGCCAAGGTCTTAGTTCATCGGGTGCCTAATCACACTAGGCACGTAATGCCAGAGCATCGAATTACCAGACCAACTCAATTTTTTTTTAATATCCAAAGAGAAAAACAAATTTGGCCATGATTACGTGACCAAATTGATGGTTCCGCATTCAAGTCCACGACGCGCATTTTAATATTTGTCCTTACACTGCCCCTCGCCGCTCTAACCATATTGACAGCAATGAAATAAGATTGAGGGGAAAACAATCCATGCAGATTTCAAAATGAAAATTAAGATATTTTGTTTGTATAAAGTGGAAAATAAACATCACTTTCTGTGGAAATTCTGTTAGTTTCTTTGTTAGTGTAACTGGATGGCTACATTAAATCATAAAAAGAAAATTTGAAATGACGTATTTTTAGTATTAAAGTCATTGTCAGTTGCCTGCAATCTATTTGCAATACAAAAGGTACCGGTTGGCTAGGAAAGATTCAAATGCTCAAGTAAATAAGACTTTGAAGATGGATCCGATTTTCGTCATGACCACATATTCAGGAATGTTTGATAGCCTTTCAGGCAATACTAGGCTTGCACAGAGAAGTAGACATTCCGGTTTCAATAAACAAAGAAACATGCACCCCCCAAAAAAACCAAAACAATAAAAAAAATATAATTTTTTTTTTTTATTTTTTAATATTTTTTTTAAAGCACAATTTTAATATCCGTCTTTTCATGCAGATGTTATCATCTCATAGAAATCAAAGTCACACCAGAGCATCAAAATTCACTGCCAGACTGATAAAAGGCCTGCAATTTTAATGAATAAATATTTGACAAGGTAATGGATGTAGTCAAACATGTTCAAGGCCAATGATTGGCTGCCCAGTTTCCCGCTAATCTAGGTAGTACTGTCTGGCTATGCCTGACTGGCCACACTAAGCCCACTGATGCATCAACTTGCAACAGGATTTTAGCATTGCCCTTAAACTTGGGAGGGGGAAGGGGTAAAAATCAGTTTAGTATAGATGCTATTCCAAAAAAAAAAATTCAGATTTTCTAAACCATTTATAATCATCCATTTGAAGATCGTAGCAGTAAAGATTCTCCTTATTGCCTTGTGGGAAGTTGGACAGGGAAAAAAATTACTAAAGTCAATTTTTTTGCACTGCATTAAAAAATAACCACTTTCGAGTAACCTGATTTTTTTGCGACTAATAGTAAAACCTTTTCTACGAGTTGCAGCAGAAAAGCCCTCCAGACGAATTACTTGATTAAATGACAACACGAGTATGAACTGGGTACGGAAAAATATTCTTGAATAGAAAATGAAAATCTAATATTGTAGTGTACACGGAGATCTATCTAATGTCGTTAGCATTCATGGCAAGAATAGAGAACATGATTACTCAGGACACTGGGTTCATGTTTAGATAGTTACATGTATCAGCAGAAATGGTGAATATTATCCAAGCATGATAAACACAAGGCAAAAACAGACTGATAAAAAAATAAAAAAATATAAAAAAGTGACGAAAACAAAAACCTCTAATTAGTAATTACTAAAAAATATAACGAACAGATGGTCATTAAATATTAACAGACGGAGCCTGTAGTATTTCCATACTTATGCAGCAGACAGACATAATGACAGAACACCTATAGATAATTAGCTTCTGGTATGTGTCTATGCAAAGGCATGAACATTAATCTCCGACGAAAAAAAAAATGTAATATTCCTGTATGAATACCAGACTATGGGCAGCCATGCGTCAGTAACTGGAACTAGAACTATGTCTGTTCCAGGAACAGAACATAGAGCTTTTCTGCATTATGATATTTATTAATAATTATATTTAGGCTTACAGTATTTCATCGGCGTGTTGTCAGAAATATGATATATATCTCAGAGTTCAGTGCATTATTTTGCTATTTTGTCAGCCATCTCACCAAGCTTTGTGATGATCGAACCAATTTTTTGTTAAGGTTTAAATGTCTTTTAATTGTTACTTTCGGTCATCGCATGGCACACTATTTTAAAAGCATACATGTAATATACATACACATTTAGCCTGGTTCTTTCTCCTTTTTAAACACCTTGAATTTGTATTGTTTTTCTTCTTCCAAAAAGTAATTGAGTTACTGGTAGTGTTACAAACGTTGGGGGGTTGGGGGGGGGGGGGGGGGGGGGATAAGGAGGGCTGATTTATTTGTTGCAGTTTTCAAAACATGACATTTAAGGTTCACATTTAAAGATTTGGTAGATGCAAACTTGCCAGAAATCATGTTCCTTCATTTTTCTCGGTGAATGTGCATAATGTGCATACGTACCGGTACGTGGGTTGGAAAAGGGGGGGGGTGCAGTAGTTATTGATTTGAATGGCCAGCACGGACCATACAGACGACCTGGTCCGATTACGTTCAGTAGTCATTAAACATATCTCAGCCCACTGTGATGAACTCCCCATTGGGCTGTATGACATCATTCTTCCAAGCAATCTCATACCGCCAAGCCAGTGTGTGTGTGTGTATGCATCCGTGTACAAAGCAGATGGAATTAAGATAGTTGAAAGTGGGAAAAAAAAAAAAAAGGGCTGGTAACCTAAATGACATTTGCGACGCGGATCCCCTTCACTGTATAAGAACCTGCACGGAACCACAGATTGATGCAAAAAAAATCAATAGATGCACGGCCTTTCCTCAGCATAATTGCTTGTCGCACTAATGAATCAATCTAGATGCCCTATTCTTTCTAGTAATCAAGGCCCCCACCAAACCATCCTCTCCTCCCAATGTATTAGGGTTTTTAATGCAATTACGGCAGATGTGTGCAAGGACACGACAGCCAGGAGAGTGAGGCAGGCAGGAAAGCTGCCATATTGAATCATTTGCTCCTGGACAAAAAAAACGAATAAATTACGAGGCAAGAGGTGAGTTAAGACAACATGCAAAGAATAAACAAGTGCTCTTTAGAGGATGCCCAGATTTGTTTTCCGCTTTTTCGTTCTTTTTTCCTTTATTTTAACTTTTAAATAAAAGATTTTTGCCACAGTATAAAGACTGCGGCAGTCTTAAAAGGTAGGATACACCATTGGTAATTGCTTGAATGATCAGTTCTGAATAGGTGGATTGGGGGTCATATTTTATAGTAAATATAGTTTACTGACCTTTTCAAATTTGTACAATCATGGATGTCGAGAAAAAAGCGAAAAAAAAGCAAGAAAAACAGCGTTTGTTTTTAACCGGCGTCGGGGCAGTTGTTCTTGTTTTTACAAAATTTTATTTTTCGAAACAATTACAGGATATCTAGCACAATCGTTTTGTTGGATGCCTAAAATCACTATTTACTTTAAAATAAGTAAGATATTTCTTAATAATTCGGTAGTAAAGATTTTCGATATTTCATTAAAAAGGCAGTACCTACAGGTATTTGCAACTATCTACAAGGTGACTAACAAAATCATTGTTCAAAAACTTACTCGATGTATAAAGATATTAAAGACTTTACACTCTCTGTAAAACAATTGTTTGAAGAAGATAATCAAAAAAGTTTAAAAAACATCCTATGCATTTTTAGAAATTTGCATTAGTTGGTTCCAAATCTAAATCTTAGAATGGGCCTATTATTGTCTGAGATTCTACAGCATTTCGAATTCGAGCAAAATATATAACCAGTCAGGTTAGTTGTCAAGGACCATTCTTTAGATTTTCAGAACTGTTGCTGATAAGATTAGGAAACCACTAAGTTTATTACCATTTGTGTTTCCCACTCTCCACAGCCATTTGTTTTGGTTTGTAATAACCCAGTGACCTCCGACCTTCAGGCCCCAGGTCATCAGGGACACACAATGACTCTTCTTGGGTGGGCACAATGGCTGCAGTTATTAGAGAAAGTCCATACAACTGTGGCCCATCTTCTGTGGGGTTGTTCCTTGCTCTATGATAAAACAGAAGCAACACTGTCCCATTTCCCATAATGGGAGGAATGATCAGCAAAGCAGATCAATGACCAAGGTAGGGCAATCATTCTAAGATGCACCCAGCCTCTTCACGAAAAAGCAAAGACAATTTACTCCCCAGCACTTTATTACTTGTCAGACAAACTGCACTCTTTGAAATTACAGGAAGACTAAAACCTGAAACCACAAAAAAACCTCCATTGCTATCTGCTGCCGCTCCCCCCCCCCCCCCCCCCCCCTCCCACCTCCCCCCACACACACACAGAGCTGACCTTAGCAGGTGATCTGTAGGGATTGTTGTTCGTCTTGTTTCGTGTGCGTACATGTGTGTATTGAAACGGTACGTTGTTTTTCGCGATACATAAACGAATACGTAAACACGTGTATTCTAGACAGGAAAGTGTGCAATGTTGCCGTATTACGCATCAAAATTTCTAACAAATTCCGGCTTCAATTTTTCTGAAACAGCCAGGGTCACTCAAAACATACAGGGGGTGTCAACAAAGTTCAAGATTTATACCTCATTTCAATATTTATACCTCATTTCACAAGGCTAACAAATGTTAAAGGTAGTATACACCATTGGTAATTTGTTGAATTATCAGGAATGGGTGGATTTGGGGGGTTGTATTTTATAGTAAATATCGTTTAACTGACCTGTCCGAATTTTTACATTCATGGATGCCGAGAAAAGCATGAAAAACAGCGTTTGTTTTCCACCGGAGTCGAGCAGTTATTCTTATGTTATCTTTGTTTTTTCGCGCTCGCCGGACGGCGAGAATGAATTTTGGTTTATACAATTCAATTTTTTGGAACAATTACAGGATATCTAGGGCCCTTATTTTGCTGGATGCCTACAATCATTATTTACTTTTAAATAAGTAAGATATTTCTTAATAATTCGGTAGTAAATTTTTTCGATATCTGCAAATGGTGTATACTACCTTTAATCTAAGGATAATCATTAAAAATGATCATTCAAGTGATTCTACACAGAAGTGATCGAAGTTTCACTCACTGTTCAATGTTATCCTGAAACTACAACTCAAGTTATTTTATGTCGGTTTTTTAAGGGCACTACCGAACTCTCGTTAAAACCTCGTGAATTCTCGAACGACCGAGACTGCCAACTCGCTACAAATAAAACTCGATCGTACACTTTATTATGAGCAATGCTGCGTCCTGTCCGACTACACAGGTTGAAACCAAGAAAAGGTTAATTTGTTTTATTCTAAACAACAATTGACTGTTAATTCAAGCTCTGGAGTGGGCTCATATAGCCAAGTCATAAAATAGCCACTGAATTAGTCACGGTCTTTTTATGTGGACAAGAAACCAATTACACAAAAATTTAAAGAACAAGGACAGACAGACTGCAAAGATGAATAGCCAAGTACACAATGCCTATACAACCTTCCTTGTTTACTTGAAAATATATATACACGTATATAATTAAAATTGACTTATTGTGTGGACAAAAACGTATTCGATCCGACTATAGTAATTACATGTATCTTGTTCTCTTCTCCATTTTCAAAAGGTACAATTGTATCATGTACGGGATAAGCAAACAATTCCACGTTTGACAAAATTCCACGCTTCAATTTATAAAAAGAAAACAATTCAGCGTTTCATTTTTCAGATATTTTACTTACGATTTTAAATAGGCATTTAAACAAATATCAATTTCACAGCCATTGAATATTGTGTGTACCGAGTAAGTCTAGGTTTATAAACCTACAGTACACTACAAATTAAAAAAAATTTTTTTTCCATCTTTGTACAAAAAAAAGCCTTTACATGTCCGACAAGCTAACACCTCATTAATGATGTATCACAGCAACATGAAATATGTTCTTGGCAAAGACAAACACGTGAATGCCATTCTTCTCGATGAAAGTATCCGGCAGGATTTATACATTAACTAAGCCGACAATATGAAAGCGGATGATCCCACAAGCACTCGCATGTATTTAGCAAATAGAACATCATAATTCTTGACTGACTGATGACAAACAATAGTACAAACAACAATCAGTATAATGCCCCCTCCCCTTTCCTTCTCAGTTTATGACACTTGGCACAGTATGGTCCAGTTATGCGTTTACGACTTGTGGTATACCAGCAATGTTGCATGTTTCCCCCGTACCCAGCACTATCCACGTACGGCATCCACCAGCAATGCCCGATCACCCGCCTGCCTGCCAGCCATCGCTGGAGCGGTGGGAAATCACACAGACTGGGTCATGCTAATATTGGCACAGATTACCGGGCAATGGCACATTGATGCATCGCCTGGGCTTGCCCTCCAAACACGAAGGTGGAAAAATGCCGTGCCCGCGTGGTTGTGCCATTCGTTTATTAAACCGGGTATAGGGGAATCCCAGTGCAGTGCTTCTCCGTAAAGATTAAGGGGAAACCTTGCACTGCCTACTGGAGTACTGGTGATATAACGCGGCGATACTGTGGGGATGGGATACACAATTCACACGATGTGGCGAGTTTACTGAACATGTACATTGTAGAGTAAGTGTTTCTACACATTTATACACACAACACAAGCCATTCAGAGTCTACAGTAAAGGTCATAGGTCTTACCTTTCCAGGCTGTACGTGCACCTCCCATGTGACACACACTCTCACAAATAGGCACCCCCACACACAGATACACCAGACGGCAGTTGGCCTCATTAACTGGTGAACTAGCTTTTTTTCTTTCTCCTCAGACTTGCAGTACAGGGGGAACAATACCGCACCGTGCATCTAGCTCAGTTCATATTCACTCAGCGACTGACTCGCCAGAGAGTATTGCAACACAGCGGCCACGGCGTGGCAATGCTTAGCATGCACAAGAGCATCAACAATTAAAGCCCTGGCAGGATTGCTTACACCATGCTTACACTGAAATCTTGTTTCACATTTGAATAAACACAAGTGAATGCCAGACCAAGCAATTATCACCATATGCCCACATCCAGAGCTGTTTAAATTACCACTGGAGACTCTATACATTATTTACATTCCCTAATGCAGTTCAGTGTGTTGATAATCATACTATAAAACAAATATAGAAAAACGCCCTCCCCTATTTATGACCTTGTGCGATGGCATGCCTACCTTGGCCCTTGCTGTTTCAGCTTCAGCGTAATATTGATTTCATCTTCAAAAATGTCTTGCCCTTCCACGCACCTTTGACAAGACGCCACACGAAAAAGAAAGGGCAGGGCTTGAGATGCGTGGCCACTACCCAAAGGAAGTGCTTACTGTTTGTCTTGCATTAAAACATCTCCAAGTAGTAGCTGCTCCCCAAGTGGACCACTGCTTTCAGGCCGACAGAAATGATATTCCCTCAAAAAAAGGGAACCAAAAAAAAGGAGGAAGGCAGCTTGAAATGCTAGGCTGGATCTATGCTGGCCGTGATTGGTAGACAACATCAACGCAAGAGCAGAAGATCCACAGAAATCACAGTCATTGAAATGAGATATTAATATTGCTCCTTACTCCATGTATATATTCCAACTGCTGACACAGGAGGGGGTGAACTGAAGAGAGGCGTGGACTACAAAATATCCAATGAACCTCACAGTGAGTACAGAGATGAGAGTTATGGCAAGGTCTTACACAGCTTGCAATCAGCCACGATTGGCATGGAATCAAGTGTTCCTTGCTCTATGGCCAGACTGAGAAGGCAGACAAAAGAAGAGGAGAAAAGAAAAGAAGCCATTCTGATCACCAAAAAAAGAGAAATCAGGTGATGGTAAACCCCAAGGGTGGTTAATCACCATGTTGGCAACAATGGTCTCCAGGGCCCTTTCATGGTGCAGCCTTGCCTAATCACCTTAATTGATATCATCTGCATATGTAAATGACCTTATCTCTAAAAGCTGGCCTTGGTGAGTTGAGCATATTGAAATAAAGTAAGCTGATAAATGGGGGTTTGCTGTGTGAAGTCTGAATGGTTAATGCCCCCCCCCCCCCCCCCTCCCCACCCTCCCTCTTTTTGCATTTACATGTAGTTACTGCTGGGTTAGGCTGGGCTGATTGAGGGGAGGATTAAGAGAAAACCTGATTATTCACTGTGGCTCGAAGACGTGAAAACCTTTAGTTGGATCGAAAAACGTGAACAGTTAACAATAGGCTCATTATGACTTTTTGTAATCTGGAAAAGAGGACCTATTGTACTTTTCACGTTTTTTGTTACGACGAAAGGTTTTTACGTCTTCGAGCCTCACAGTGATTGCTAAGTTACCAGTCCGGCTTAGTACTATAGTAAAGGTAACCAGGGGAGTCTACACACACACAGAGCATGCAGTAGTCACAGTTCTCAACTATGGGAATGCTGATGGCATGCGGTCTAGACAACTCATTATCCTATGCACAAACAACCAAAGATATCACCTGGTTGTGATTCAAAAACACCATCAGTGAATACAGTGATTAAAACAAAAAGCTGATCATTACATTAATCAAACCAAAGATACACCCACCTTTTTAATTTCCTTCAAACTCTCAACTCATCCCTTGCTGCAGCTAAATACTGTGCATTGCTATGCAGTTTTTACACCCGGATTTGTATTACACCACACAGTGCCTCTGTCTCATTCACCTCAACACAGATTACAATGGGCCAGATTACTTACCTGGGCCACACACTAAAATAGGCGAATTAATAGCACTTGTAAGCCATACAAGAATTTCCTATGGGTCATCAAACAAAAAAACTGGGTGTACACATTGTACAATACAGCAAGCACAACACTGAAGAAAAGCCAACCTCGTTTGCATGTGAATAGAACAACCCGAAAATTGCTGAGTGAGTGAATGGTACTTGATGTTATAGGCCCTGTGTGGGTAAGTCTGCCTGCTTGAGCCCAATCAACATATGCAAATGCAATTAACCCTTCAGGGGTATACAACTCTTTTTTTCTTCTTTCTTCTTTGGCTGGTGTGTGGGGGACACTGGAAACCTTGAGCTGTATTCAATCACTGATATTAACTTCTAATCAATGTAGAGAGAGAGACTGGGAGAAAACTAAAGGCTGGGTGCCTGAAGGAGGGTCAGGCAAATTAAATCTCGGGAAACTTTTTTTTAATTTTTTTTTTGAGGGGCAAAAACAAAAAGGAAAAGGCGGCAGGGACTTAAAAAAAGAAACAGTGTCTTGGGAAATCGTTTTTGTTCTTTTTTCTTTTAATAATATTACTTGTCAGAACTAACTTTGTTTGATTTATTGCAGTTATGCAGTGGGATCCCCAAAGCAGACCAGACAATTAGGAGGTAAAGTGAACCAGTTCATCAGTCAGTTGCTCCCGTTCCTTGCTCTATGGTTGCTCAGAGTGTGTGTGGGGCCGGGGTCCTAGGCAATTTGCCACAACTAGTGAATGTTTTATGGTTTTTTTTTCTTCTGGGATCCTATATGTGACCCACTCTGCAAAAATAAGTGATGTGTTACAAATATTTGTTTAAGTTTCACAGTTGGTCAGAAAAAGCAGAAAATAAGCTTTCATTTGATTGCCTCAATGGTGGGACACAATGACAAAAAAATGCAGTTTTTAAAAGTGTGACAACAGCGAACATTTCCAATACTAATGTACAGAGAATAAATCATGTTCATAAACCTGATAAATGCTACCCTATCCTAGATACTCGAAGTCAGTTACGATGAGTTTTACATCGGTTTTTCCCTAACTCCCTAAGTCCATGTTTCCCAAACTCCACCAGCTCTAATGAGAATGTGTATCTAGGGCAGGCAACAAATAACCTGAATCCTCCAAAATCATCTTAGAAACAGTTGTCATACTCTCTTTATTCTTCAAAGTTTCACAATCATGAAAGAATTTATCGCGTTTTGGAAATTAACTCCTTATTAAAACTTCCCACAACCTTGGCAGGACATGGACATGCTAACAATTGAAAGATCATTCAAAAACTTCCTTAGTTCATACTCATTGCTTGCAGAAACCTTAAAATGTGCCCAACCCACAGCAAAAATTAGAAATATGCGTACCCATGTACAACACATGCTCATTTACATTTAACAAAATACATTTTGCTTGATGAAAAAGTGTTCCGAGCGATAAAGAAAGGAAAAAAACTGGGTCAAGACAAAAAAAAGTGGCTGGTAACAACAACAAAAATTGCAGGGTTGAATAAAAAAAAACACTTTCACAACTTCAAAAGTAACTGCATGAACATTGAAGTGCGTTCATGCGTAGAATATACTCCAAGTAAAAATAAAAGCCTACCAGTACTGTGTATATGATGACAATAGGGGTTTTTTTCATCGGAAAAAGCTAAAAGGATCGGAGAGACAAAAGAGCTGGCAAACATTGCCAACTATAGGGTCAATTGGCACCATGGTTACAATATAGAGAAAGCTGTTGGAAATGTTGTTTTACACGCAGACAGTTAGACACTGCATGCAGATTTGCATACATGTTCTAGTTGGGTCATTGGCACTGTGCCCAATTCATTAAGGTATACACGCATGTGGATGGCTGGCATGAAGTCTGCCCTCTGTTGGCCACCTCGGGAAAGGTTTCCTAGGAATGGTGCATTATCAGGAGACAGGAATGCAGAATGGACAGTATTCTAGTCTGGTCACCATGAATATCAGGGTTGAGATTGTCGATTAAAACAAAAATCTGAAAATTGATGAAATGCCCAAAAGATTTATATATTTTTGTACAGATAATGTCTTAATCTCATTCTGTTAAACTCAAAAGTAAAACAGAAATTTCAGGAGTTAATTGAAATGGTGAAATCAAACAATAATTACTTTCTGTATATCAACGTATTTTGTCCAACCTCAATTCAGTTCGTAATGGCATCACAAACCGGGTACCATCACATACCGCACATACATACCGTAACACAGTGAATATTTTAGCATAAAATGTATTTCAGAATTGTTCATTTAGCTGAAGCTGCATTGATTGAAAACACCACGTTATAAAACCCAAGATGTGCACTTATGCACAGATAGCTTTAGCAGTTTAATTAAGGAAGCTAACTTCATACTGTACATGTACTTGCTGTTTAATTGAAATTTGAAACTTACCCTGTAAAAAACAAACATTGTATCTGAATGAAAAAAAAAATATCTTCTGAAGATCAAATCTGCAATGTTGACGTCACAAAATAAACTACGGTTTCACTCCTGTGGAAATGTAGGGCACCAGAAGGAGATACTGTTACATTAACTGTCCCCCCCCCCCCCACCCCCCCCCCCCCCCCCCCCCCCCCCCAGAATGGATGCATAGAAATACCTATGCTGTAAAAACAAAATCAACCCAGAATTGTCTGGCAGAAAAACACAAAAAAGGGGGAACAATTCTAGCCTCATTTGGGTCAGTAACTTGCCCTGTTCTCCAAAGGGTAAATCAATGGTAATTGCATTCGAGAAGGGGAATGGGGAGGGGAGAGCTTTAAAAAAAAATGACTCAAATGACGGACAGTATCTATTCATATTTGGATAGGTCGGTATACATTATGGATGAGACAAAGTCACCCAAAAAAGGGAAGAGGTTGTGTGGAAATGGGTCTTGTTAAAATTGGGTTCATCCAAGGACATTTGCCAACTGTATGTACTTTCCCCCCTTTTCAAGTTCTTCTTAGGCGAGGTACATGTACCTCAATGGACATGGATTATCTTACATCAGCTGGAGTTTTGCCTTCCCTCTCTAAAAATGTTAGCTTCAAAGATTCTCAAATTTACTTTTTTAGATAATATTTTCTAGGAGATCAAAAAAACGTTAACTTTTTTAAATTTGACTTGAATTTTAAAGGGTTTCAACGACTGAACCCCAACAAATTATTAAGAAAAAGAAAAAAATGATAAAGAGGGCAATTAATATGTGGTACGAGCTCGCCAACCTCTCAAAATGCCAACCGAGCTCGAAAATAATGGATACTTGAAATGCGGAAGAAAATAGAGAGCTTTTGTCTCTGTACACTAGCAAGGAATCCATTAAAATTCAGAGTAAATTTATGACCGCAATTTAATTTCCTCAGATGTTATCAGAAATATAAACCTGCATAAATTACAAGGATGGTATGCCATTTAGAGGTGCTTTAATAAGCAATTCTGGTTTCTTCTTTTTTGTGTAGACACTTAATAGGTGCTTCTTTTCTTTGGTCTTTTTCAATTTTCTAAACTCTGAAGAGGGAACTAATGTGTGGGACCCTAATCAGTATTGATTTCAAAAGATAATGCCATTCTTTCTTTTCTTCTTTCTCCGGTTACCATTGGAACATTAACATTTTGAAAATTTGTATTGATTTTAACCGGCAGGTTTGAGTTACTTATTTGTTTTTCTTCTGTTTTTACGGCTGCGGTGCACCGGGCACTTCTAAATTATGGTCTTTCTTCAGGCGGCAGAGCATCATCTGGTGCAACAAATGTCACCAGTTTTTGTCTCCTCCCTTCGCTGCCCAGCAAATTATTTCTTGTCGTTGTTTTTCTTCAAAACTTGAAAGTGGGCGGGATGAAGACAGGAAGTATTTCCTAACAAAATTGGAAACATTTCTCATTCCCAGATTTATGTCTTTTTAACATTTTTGCACTGATTGACCTTCATTGAAATGATGAAAAAAAACATGGCGTCCGGTTGCAACATTGTTTCCAAGGGTAAGCTAGCACACTGGCAGTTTAAGGCCTGACCAACTTGATACAAGTGCGATGGCTCGAAGAGACTGCCCACATCAATAATCACTTAACCCGCTGTGTGTGATTGGTTGACCCATAGAGGAATGGTTGACCGAAGGCTGGCGTTGCGCAGAGTGTTCGCCGATGATTAAGCTCGGCCGCGCACAACGCTCGACAAAAAAAAAAAGGCTTCGGCCAACAATCTCCATTCATTTACCCACTTCTCATTAATTTGCCTTAACTGCCACTAGGAAGAGGACTTTAAGGGCATCGCCACGGCAACAAATGACTGGGAGAAGATGAGCCCGTTTTCATCCAGAGTTATTAAAAGCTGAGAGGGAAACGAGCTAGGAGAGAGAATACAGGGCCAGTTTCAGCAGCTTAAGGATGCTTCTCTTACCGCAAATTTGGTTTTGTTTAAAGAGAGCTGAGAGAAAATTGCATTAGGGTCTTAAGTATAAATAAGTCATTTCTGAGGTAATAAATGAGTCGGGCACGAGCGCAGGGACAGGATACAGGCAATGGCTTTAATGCATCTGGCATAACAAATGGTGTGATAATGTACACTTCCCTTCAGGCCTAAAACTGAAACTTTTGTGTGTGTGTGTGTTAAGCTGTTTAAAGAACTCATGTCAACTGCAGACATTGAAAGTCACAACAAAAATGTGTGTCATCCCCTTACTGTTTCCAAAGTTCATCCTAAACAGTTCCTTCGTACATGCTTTAATTGTTATTTACACCAAATGAAAACTGGTTGATGACAAAAGTCAGAGAAAAGGTTGTCATGGTGCACAAAATATTTAGAAGCACTTTTGACCCTTAGCAGAAACAAAGTTTTTTTAAACAGTGATAACAAAAATGTTTTTCAGGGTACGATTGTTCTTAACTTCCGGATCTTTTACATACATGTACATGTAATTTTTTCACAGTTTAATACATGTACCGGTACATTATTGCATATTGTAAAGCAACACTTGTTCGTCTTTAAAAGTTACATGTACACGTAGGTCATTTATTAACATGCCCTTGTCTCATAAAATGCATAGATCTACACCTGCACACGTTTATGTCACACCACAGACACTTGTTATTGCTAGATAGAATATAGGTTAAAACATCACTATGGAAACCATAGTGTGAAATATTAATAATGTAAGTGAATATGTTGCGTACGCGGCGTAAACGGGAGACCTACATACATGTATAATGAGATTTCAATTTCAGGTACATGGGATGTGATTAAAAAATAAAATTTGAAAAAAAAGAAGAAAAAAAACCAGGCTCGGCAGTACTTTTTTTTTCCTACACTTTTGTCACCTTTTTAGTAATTCGAAGCTAGCATGGACAAATTTAAAGTTGCGTTCTAATTAAAAAAAAAAGGGGGGCAGGGCGCTTTGGTCATAAACTAATATAGAATGGCAAAGAATGACCAACCCGGAATTTCTTGTAGAACCTAACAACAAGGGGAAAAGTGCACAGACAGTCATACAAACTCGGTACTGGACGGATCTATATTAATCCCTGACTAAAATGAAAGAAAAATCTTCGCTTAGATTCTCTCTCTAGCTCGCTCTCTCTCTACACCCCGCCTGGGCCCTCTTTTATAATTGTTGGTAAGGAGCGCAGGCCCGACTAAGGCACATACAAACTTAATTACCTAGCCCCCATCACCATGATCATCTGATATATTCAGGTCAGGCAAGATGAAAAATGATACGGGAGTCGTTGATAATGAATTTGCACACACACAAAAAGAGAGAGAGAGCTGTAAAGGGGGGTAGTGGGGGGGGGGGGGGGGGGGGGGGAGATTGTCGTTGGATTGAAGTAAGAAACCAAACTGGCCAGGACTGGGGGCTTGTTTGGCAGACAACTGAAGGCCCAGGAAAGCCAATTAGGAAGAGGGGAGTGAGTTTGCACTGGGAGGTTTTTAAGCTGTGAACTGTATTGGCAAGGCACCTTATGGCAGAATGCACGTAATGTAAACAACCAGAGCCATTAAAGATGGCAACCCATTAGAACAAAATAATGGACAAGCCCTCTTCTCTTCCCCCCCCCCCCCCCCCCCCCCCCAGCTTCCAGTGCCAAAATTACTTGGAATTAAACCAGAGTTATAAATCTGTTAGTTGATTTGCTTATGGGTTGATTACACTACAGATACAGATAACTGGAATGTGGTCTTGTGCCCTATGGCCGACTGCAATGATCCCAATGCCATCTCATGTAAGGCAGCCAGGCTGGAACCAGACTTACTCTCTAACCCTCAGGAGGGATGACCTTAGCACAAGGTCAGACCAAAACAGCAGTTGGGCAAAAAGGTACACAAATCTTTTGGCTTCCCACAACAGACATGTCACCACTGTATGTGGTGTGGTAAGACACCTGGAAGTGATTTCCTCCCTGGATTCATTAACAAAAAAAGGGATCCAGAATGATAGAGCCCTGGACATCAACTTGGTTAGCATGGGGGTGGTTGTCCTAAAACGAAACAGGGATAGGGGAGGGGTTGATAGAGGAAATATCACTGGCTGGGTTTTGCCTGAAAAAAGGAAAAGCCCCGGGTCTTCCATAATATAGACATATTTCAAAATAGACCCTGCAAATTGATTACCGGCTTTTAACTTTTTCTTTTCACTGTAACTTCACTTTATCGGATAGGCCTAATTATGGTTGGCTGTTTTGTCTCGTATTAAGGCAACAGTATTTTGTTGGGCCAAGAGAACAAATGCAAAGAATTACTTTGTTCTATATGTACATGTAAATGTAAATATGGGTCATTCCAACCAAGTTGGAACACACGGTGTCATTTCGCCCAGAACCTTTCAGTACTATCAGTATCACTACACAGTTTGATTGCTTTAATACATTTCAAGTACAACACACAAAATGAACCCCACAAGCTTTAAAAGGTGGGATACACCATTTGCAGATATTAACCCTAACCCTCCCAAATCCTCCAAATTCCTCATGGCAAAATGCAGGATTTTGCAGGATTGAGGTCACTTGGAGTTTGATGCATCGCAGGATTTTGCAGGATTGAGGTTACTTGGGGTTTTACCCCTTGCCCGCTGACTGCAGCCAGGGCAAGACTGCAGGATTTTGCAGGATACAGGCTGTATGGTCACCAGTGACCAATATTGGAGGATTTTGCAGGATTCAGGTTACTTGGAGTTTTAACAATTTTGGAATTGGAGGATTTTGCAGGATTCAGGTTATGTGTAAGTAAAAATGGGTAGGGAGTTAGGGTTAAAGAAACAAAATTACTACCGAATTATTAAGAAATATCTCACTTATTTGAAAGTAACGATTGTAGGCATCCAGCAAAAGGAATGCGCTAGATATCCTGTAATTGTTCCAAATAATTGAATTTTATAAAAATAAAAAAAAAGATCCCGAAAAAACCAGAACAACTGCAAGACGCCGGTTGAAAATGAACGGCATTTTTTTTTTTTTTTTCGGATTCCCCGATTGTAAAACTTTGAATAGGTCAGTTAAACAATATTTACTATAAAATACAGCCCCCAAATCCAAATAATTCAAGCAATTACCAATGGCGCATCCTTTGAGAGTATGAAGGTTGGACATACATGTATACATTGTACACGTATACAACTAAATGGCCTGTCCCACTAACTTCTATCTTCGACAAGAACTTCCCCGATTTAAACTTCTGTACAAATCCAGTTGGTGCCACAAAAAAACCTTAAAACCACAATGGATATTTGATTGAGAGAGCTGTAATCTGTACAGACCTGAAACTGTCTGCTCCAAGAATAAGAGAAAAAAATCATTGTAAAAACATTCACGTTGAGAAGCATTGAGCAGCCCGACTCGCCCTAAATTGGATACTCTACACACTCGACCAGTACACGGGCAAAATCATCAAGAATTCTAGAGTAAAAAAATAATGCGCTCTGGATAAGGTTACAACTTCTGTTTTCACAAAGCCACCTGAAGAGAATTCATTAATATCTCCCATGTACAAGAGTCTCAGAGCCTCATTTTTTGTTATACACCCTAACCAGAACCGACGGATAACTTATAAAATAATGGCGGCAAACGATCGGGATTCGAAGGATGCACGACGGAATTTTGATTGAATATGGACAGAGAATTCTATATATTTGTCCATATCCATTAAGAATGAAGTACACGCCTGGTGTCATCTTACGCCAAATGCTCCTTTGCCAATAAAAAAAAACCAAGATCATGCCAATGGTCGCCTTATTATTATTATTTTTACGACGCCTAAAAAAAAAAATGCATCTGCGTAGGAAAGAATTAAAAAACTCCAAATGAAAAAAAAAAAAATTGTAGGTCAGAAATTCTTTGTATTTCTTGGAGGGAAAATTAATACCTGCCACTGCTATTAAACATCAATGTTCTGATTTGTCAGGGTAGAGTGGGCAGCAGTAACCAAACTTGCATGAAATGCCAAGCGAGAGGCGGGGGACAGGACGCAATGGAATGGAGAGAGGAAGAGTTGAAGAAGATAGGCTTGTTGGATTGCGGTCGTGTAGGCACGGCGTAGGTTCATGCACCATTACCACTACATGCTAATGCGCGGTGCATCGCAAACACGGCAGGACCGCTTCACGCAACTGTGTTCGAGTCGAGATCTTAAATGTGTATTGTGCATTCGACTGATATTTTTTCTTCTTTTTTTTTTTTTTTTTTTTTTTAACATTTTTTTTTTTACTGCGACTGTTATCCAGTTAATGGGTTAAATAGGTTAGCGTTAGTATACCCCAAGGCATATGGTCTAAAATGAAATTACCATCATGAAAATAATAAAAACATGAAGTAGTTTTTATCCAC
The DNA here is from genome assembly GCA_037893245.1 of Crossaster papposus. NCBI lineage: Eukaryota > Metazoa > Echinodermata > Asteroidea > Velatida > Solasteridae > Crossaster > Crossaster papposus. Next base: position 600,326 of record JBAIAA010000534.1, on the reverse strand, counting down.
AAGTTTAAAAAATATTTGTTCAAAGGAAGGATAAACATGAAGCAAAAATGTGGAACAAACAAAACCTTTAGAATAGCTTGCAAAGAACAACAAATATTTTTGTTTTGTTTCAATGAATACTTATTTTTCAAAAAAATAAATAAAATGTTGTATTAGAGTGTGTAAGTTGACGTTCTCTACGGTTCAAAGACCATTGAATAGGAGCTTCAATGTGTAAAGCAAGTAGTTTTCTTGAAATACATGTACTTTGTACATTTCAATTTACAAAATGTGAACAACATGAAATTAGAGAAAAGGATAACGAATAAATATAGCGTCATACGTAC